>JAHKKF010534136.1:0-33018 GCA_019740295.1 Labeo calbasu
TAAAGATTTATAATGTTACAAAAGATTTCTGTCAAATAAATGCTGTTCTTTAAACTTTTTCTATTAATCAAAGAATCCTGTAAAAAAGAAAAATCATGGTTTCCACAAAAATATTTTGCACAACTGTAATGTTCCTTGAGCACCGAATCAGCATATTAGAACAATTTCTGGAGGATCATGTGACACTGAAGACTAGAGTAATGATGCTGGAAAATTCAGCTTTGCCATCACAGAAATAAATAGCTTTTAAAAATATATTAAAATAGAGATATTTTAAAATTGTAATAATATTTCACAATACTGCTGTATTTTTGATCAAACAAATGCAGCCTTGGTGAGCATATTATAAGAATTTCTTTCAAAAACATCAAAAATCTTACTGACCCCAAACTTATGAACAGTATAGCAACGTGAGTGGGTGAACAATAGCTGCATCTCAGTTTATTTAGACTCTGAATGAGTCGTTAACTTCTAAAGTTTAAAGTGCTGTACAGGGATAGTTCACCTAAATAAGATATTTTGAGGAATGTTACAACTGTTTGTCCATACAATAAAAGTCCACAGGGTCCAAAACATCAATGTATGGACAAAAAAAGAGACATTTTTCTAAAAAGATATTACTAATATTAATGATATGTAAACTCCTCTATCCATATACGTAAACCAAACATAAGGCAGTGTTATCATTAACAAACCACACAGACACTGTGTTTGGGGTGTGGTCAGCAGTTATTCTCTGCGCTGGGGGGACAGTGAATCGACTAGGAGTAACATGAGGACTGTCGGGATCACTTTCACAAATGCTGCCTCCATGTGTGGCTGAATCTGATTTGAGAAAGCCGATCTGAGAGGCTGCTGTCGGGCCGACTGGTGTCTGGTTAGAAGTGTATGGGGTGGAAAGGTAATCTGGTAGAATGTCACCTGTTCTCCACTGGAGAGAGTCTCTCTTACATAGACAGACTGATCCCCATCTGCCACTCAAGCTTCTCAAATAACCACAGAGATTGTCATTTAAAAAGCGCTGATAGTGTATGATTGGAGCCTTTCATCTACTATCCGGCTTATACTCTGCTCAACCAGCAGTCATTGTAATGACAAGCAAGCATATGCAAAAAGACACATAAGACGATTGAACTTGAGCAACAAATTAAGTTTTATAGATTCATTCTCTAACTAGAACCTTGCATCCCAACAGCCTAAAAACTTTAATAGTAATCAACTGAATTCACATCTTTTGATGCATTTATAAAATTAATTATGTGTGGTAATATAAACTAAAATGTAACTGAAAAATACAGGGATTTTAAAGTAGCAGAAAAAACAGGAAATCCTCACGGCATTTACATATTTAGGTGTTTTTTGCAGACTAAATTATGTATTTTTTTACTTGAGGCATGTGTTTGTTTTCATAAACCATTAAGGCTTTTACTGGGAGACAATTAAAATGCCTTGGTAAGTGTTAATTATCTCAACCACAAAATTCCTTTTCATCCTTACACAACAAGACAAATGTTAAACCAGCACACGCCACCATGCTGTCTAAATCTCCCCAAGCGTTTCAGTTGCTCATTTATCTCTGTGTCCTCGTCCCCAAGAATGATTTAATGTTACATATTTTGCTAATATTGCCACTTTCTTGTTTTAGATATACATTCGTTGACTCATTCGAGTCTTGTTTTGTGACATCTGTCTCGCACAGACTTTACGGTTTCTCCTTTTTCAAAATGACGACTTTGGCATGGCTCAAAGGACAGTGAACATACCACACACAAACCAATTTAATTGTTTTGTTTTTCACTGGCTAATAAGCATGTGTATGGATGGTAATGTATTCAATCTGGGAAATGGCTCTCAGAGCTCATTTAAAATGAACAATCATGATGCATAAATGTACAGGGAAGCCTTTGCAGTTATTGGTTTAGAGGCCATTGTGTGTAATGTGTGCTTTGTGATGCAAAAAAGTTGAATTTTAAGTTGACAAGAGGGGGCACGCATGGGGAAACTGTATTGGCAGACAAACCTACTTCAGACTCATCATCTGCCCCCATGCCGAACCGCTCTCACTCAAACCAACGAGCGTTCAGTTGCTCTGAATACTGCAGACGAGCAGATTCATTCACCTCAGCAAACTACAAAGCCCCCCCACCATACCCGACAATACAGTTCATTTAGGAAGATTCACCCATATCCTTTGCCTGATTATCAACACTTTACATTTCTTTTACAGTATATCCTCTTTAGAATGCAACAGATTTAACTGCACTTTCCTAAAGCTTTTACATAAAATTGTCTGTCAGTCTATCGATCTATACAAGACAACATACAAGACAGCAGTGCAGTATTGATCAGCAAAGGCAGGATAGATCTAGTGACATTGAACATGAGCCCAATTATGACGTTAACTGCAAAAACAAACAAATCCTGGTAAATCTCTTTGAGTTGTGATCCCAGACATTTTGTAAAAAACCAAAAACAAGCTTCTTAAATAATAATAAAAATACAAATATAGGCTACCGATTACCTAATACAGTTGGTCAAATAGGTAACATGATGAATAAAAGTCAGTCTGTCTATACAGATTGGCTAATAATTGGTACCACTGTCTATACACTGTCTACAAAACACCATCAGCACTCTTAAAAATAAAGGTTCTTAATTGGCATTAATGGTTCCATGAAGAAACATCCATGGAAACTTTCAAATCCGGAAAAGGTTCTTTAGATTTTTAAAATGTTCTTCAAAATGGTTCTTTTAAGAACTGTTCACTGAAAGGTTCTTTGGGGAACCAAAAATGGTTCTTCTCTGCCATCACTGCAAAAACACCCTTTCGGAACCTTTATTTTTAAGAGTGAGGGTAACACACATGACACCAAAGTAATGCAATTAACAACATACATTGATATAAAACACTATAAATGTATTTATTAAAATGCAGTGTTACCAGTTCAGTTACCAAATGTAACGGGTAACAATATATATTAATTATAAATAATAAAATTATAATAAAAAAATGTATTTAAAAAATGTTTGACGACATGGAAAAGGGATGGAAAAATTATACAGTAAAAACTTTAGTTAACCAAACAAAGAAAATGACAATAATTTAACAGCATATTGCTTGTACTTTTAAGGGAGACATTGGATGTCCATTTTCCACAAGTTTGTATGATTGTTTAGGGTCTTCGTGAAATGCAACATACTTTCATTAAAATTCCTTGATGGTTGCGTTTATCCTGTCAAAAGCAGCGACCCCGTTTTGGTGCATGTCTCTTTAAATGATAATGAGCTACTGCTCACTCCACCCCTTTCTTCCATTTTTTTTGTGTATTCGGTGGCTCGTTAGCATCAAACACAAAACTAATCCACTGCGTCCTCAGTGGCTCTGATGTCGGGAGAAAATGAAGAGACTTCTGTTCACTTTTACATTCAAATACGAAACACCTGCATTGTTTACGAGACGTTGTTGTCGCTACAGCTGCTCGAGCGCGGAGAAAATGGCAGACAGCATACAACTGAATGGCTGAGGGCGGAAATATGCTAAAACGAGACCGTCAGCAGTCATGGGTGGAGTCTGAGCAGTATGACATCATACTGCTCAAAAAATCAAAACGACTTGATTATTGAGACTGTTTAGGTTTTTGGGGTATTTAAAAATGAGCAAACGGATTTTTATCATTGTAGGCTGGTTGTGTCCACATACTGCTAAGACACATGTATATGCAAACACGTAAAAGTGAATTTTGCATCTGAGGTCCCCTTTAAGGTAAAATATTATCAAAATTATGTTTTTGTTAGTTTTAAAATAATGAGGATTATACAACAGACCAATAATTTTTTAATTTTTGAAACAAATAAATTTTGCAGTAAAAGTTCATGCAATGTCCTGTTAAATTATTATAATTTTTAATTTTAATTGTTTTTATTGTAGCATTTTTACATTCTTTTTCTGTTAACATTTTGTACTGTAGGAGGAATGGGAGCTCAGCTTATTTTTAACAACATGATTTAAAATACTAAATATAAATGGTACAAGATCCCTGTAAGTCCATAAGTGCAATCTAAGTGAATACATGGATACTGCATATATATATATAAAAAATATGCATTATTTTAGAAGAAGCAATCTGTTGCCTCACGAATGTGGATTTTCAGATGCATAAAGTTTCCATTAGATGGGCTGCTGCATCCAATAACCTTTCCGCGTCCCAGCTCTTTCCCCCGCGGTGATCCCGTTTTGACACCGAGACAAAAACAAAAAAGCAGTATGAATGGTGAAGGAGCGAGCAGGCAGGGAGAAAGCAAGAGGAGGCGGTTAGTCTTTGTAGTCGGTGAGGAATGCGGAAACGCTCCTGCTCTGTGTCAAACTGCTCTGAAGGGGGTCAAGGCACATTCAGCCAGCGTGGGAAAGCGAGGAGGAGACCGAGCACACACACACGCTGCATATTCCTGCATAGATGGGAAAAACATAAAGGGGGAAGGACGGCCATAGCAGATCGATGAAAATCAGTCCCCGTTTGATCCACTCCGCTTTCTAGGGGGACTGATCAGACGATCTTTCACTTGATTTGCTGTTGCAGTGGTGTGGTACTGCTGGGAGATGGGGCTTAGCGCGTGCACCATCCGACTACCTGTGTGGCCCGTTGCGAGGACACTGCACGAGCTGTGATGCGTGTGGAGACGCTGGGAAACTTACTGAAGTTTATGAATGACGCGACTCTCCGGGCGGAATATAACAAACGGGGTAACTATACTGAGCAAACTCTCATTCACTTAGGCGTTACTTCTACATTCAGTGCGCGTGTTTCTACATATGGGGCTTTGCGTGCACGTTAGATGGGTTATTAGAGTGACTCGTTCGTGTTGTTTGAGTTTGGAAGCTAATGTGGGCGCTTTAGTTCAAGCGTTTATTGATATGCACAGCTAAACAATGCAATCAGTAGACAACCACGTGCTCAGGGCTGTGTGGCACAAAGAAGAGCAGGGACAATCTTGTCATTAGAAAACTCAGCCCGTTTATTTTCATTGGCAATATGCGCATGGGTTAGACTCAAGGCTTGAGTGTATTACAGACGTTTACTGTGCGGAAATGAGTTACATTAGACATACCTGTGTAGACTCAAAGGTTAACAAGTAATTATGGATCAGTGACGTGACGTTATTAAAAAATAAATTCGCAATTCATACAAAATTGTTTGCTTAGACTTTTTTTCTATGATTAACGTATTCAACTTCTAAATTAAACGCTGTTATATTTGTTTATTTTAATATTTATGTTTATTATTTTAAATAAATTTTACTTTGAATAAAACACAGGTCTATGTTTGTGGGGCTTAAAGTGAAAAATGTCAGGGTGGTGTGACTGCTGAAATGGTTAAAACATTAATTAAAGAGGAATTTATTGTTATTTTTTAATTAATATAATTATTATTATTTTAAATAATATTTTTAATATGTGTTTAAAAGTAGGTCTATAAATATTGTAAAAAAATGTCTCTGGTTTAACCAGCACGCACGAAGCCATTTTGTTGTCATGTGACTAGAAAACTATAAAACAGGAAATGATATCACATTGAGGTCCCTTGTAGACCCTCATAACTGTGTCAAGGCTATTATTGTTATTATTATTATTAAAAATGTATATCATAATGACTTTAAAAAAAATGAAAAACACGTTTCGTTCAGGTCAGAGTAACCTTTATAACTTTTTCATATTTCGACTCAAAAATTCATAATATTTGTTAAAAAAATGATAAATGTTAGAACACTTGTTGAAAATGATGATTAAGTTGTGCACAACCGCGTGTTCAAGCTGCAAAGCATATTTGGTTACGCCAGTTGACACGTTTAGAGTCATTAGCTTGAGATGCTTGGTATTTGGTAAAACCAACGTAAAGGCACAGACTGAAATTCAAAACGTTTGCACTTTAACTATACCTTTAAAAGTTTTCTACTTGATATCATTCGGGAACTCATCATTTGTCATTCACCCGTCTGCTTTATTACGTGTAGACTCCAGATGTTAATATATTAACTGGACCTTCCTTGATATTTGGCTGTAAAGGCGGCTAAGCAAGCTTTGTGAATGCTGTAATTATGGTTTAAGCTCCATGTCTGTTATCTTCAGTGCGTAGATAAGATTTGATTTAACTCTGATCACATTGGTGTTTACCTCTGCCTCCTTTTGTGCTCGCGCTCTACAGGCAGTGCACGTGCCAGCGCCGCTCTCCCAATAATGCCTTTGTGAAATATCCGCGCACTCGTCACGTTTCGGGATTCCCCGCAATACCTCGCCGTGAGAAAAAAAAAATGGACAAAGAGACCCAACAATATGAGCCGGTGGCTGAGATCGGCGAAGGTGCATATGGAAAGGTGTACAAAGCACGGGATTTGAAGAACGGGGGCCGCTTTGTAGCCCTAAAAAGAGTTCGGGTGCAGACCGAGGAAGAGGGAATGCCGCTGTCAACCATCCGCGAGGTGGCGGTGCTGAGGCAGCTCGAGTCCTTTGAGCATCCCAATGTTGTCAGGTAAAGAAAGTGGGGGGAATGGCATGATGGATGCATGATAACAAGTCTGCTTTGGTTTGTTTATAGGTGACAGCTTAACGTACTTCCTCATGCTGTATGTATTTCCTGCAAGGGTGTAGGTTTGTTTGAACGTCGGACATATTGCTACGAGATAACCTTGATATTATAATGTTTTAAAACACGATTAAATGAGAGAGGAAGAAGACATTGCACATTCAAAATGCTTATGTTAAGAACAGCATGGTGCTACAATGAAAATAACTTTATTCCTCATATCACAAGTTTCATTTCCTGCACCTTTCTCTGGCCCACAGTATTAAATATGGCTGCTGACATGTCCTTTTCCTGATGTCAGAGGATATTAGACTCAAAATCCTGTCCTTAACAGTTGTTAAAAAAAAAAACTTTTAGGTAGGCTACATTACATTGTCCATCTACCCTGTTGTAAAAACTAGCATATGCTGGTTAGGCACGTTTTAAAGCATGGCAGCTGGTTTAAGCTGGTTTTTAGTTGGTCATGAGCTGGTTTAAGATGGTCCCGAGCTGGTTATAAGATGGTTAACCAACCAAGGACCAGCTTAAACCAGCCGCCATGCTTCAAACGTACCTAACCAGCATGTGCTGTTTTTTTCAACAGGGTTGTCAGTGGGAGATCTGGTAATATGCAAGATAGGGAGTCAGCTGTCACATATTCCTATCCATAAAACTCAATGATCTCTAGTGTGTAGGCATCCTAAGTTGATTGGGGAAAATGGCTCAAAATTTGGTTTAGACATACATTACGCCTATGGTTTCCTGTCACATCATTTTGCACTCATCGACCCTTGTTCAAGGGAGATCCCCTACGAACTTTGAGAAAACCGAAACGCTTTTTTCCAATTAATTGCAAAGATAGTTGCATAAATTTGGTGGATTCGCCTCCAACAGCTTCTGTTTATTGCGGAGCATTATGCCCACTTGGTTTTTAGTTGATGAAATGGTTTAAGTGTGGGAAGCTTGATGTTAAAATTTATAAGAGACCAATATATTGGCTGATTTGAGATTACTGGCATCGGATGATAGTCATCCTAACTTGGCCTTTTAAGAGCAATGAGATATATWTTTTTTTTAATTTTAAGAAAATATTATTTAAAATTATGTTAATTTGAGCCTTTATACTGCAGCTCTTTTGCTGTGTTCGTATCAGCATTGGCCCCTGATGTAACCATATCTGTTAATCGCTAGCCATAATGATAAAATGAGTCATCTTTCCTAGGCATAAAAGATTAACAGATAATCTAGTCCACCAAACCACAGTGTCTTCTCTCTTTGCATTTAAAATGAGGACATCTTCAAGAAACAGCTATGTGGCTTCCATTGTTTTGATAATTAGAGTGTCAAATGCAAATCGTACCATTGACGCCTGCACCGCTCTGACAATTCACCTTTCCTGATCAACTGAAAAGAAATCCATTGTTGACCTTTATGTGCAGATGTGAAACCATTGATGCGCAAATAATCTGTGAGCAGTCGGCTGTCGTCTTCGACTGCGAATAGATGCATTCTTTATTGTCTGTGTCTGGCATCAAGGGCATCTTGCATTGTTTTGGTAATGCGTGTTGATATTTTTAGATTGGTGGCTTGTGAATGTCAAAATGGGTAGGTGGAAAATGTTGTGAGATCGTCGATGACTCCGTCAGGGGAGGTCTTGTTTTAGTTCATTCAACTGATGACAGAACTCACGTCATTGGCTGGCCTAGCTCAAGGCTTTAACCTTGCCATGAATTGTTGTGTACTTAAAGCTGCTGAGCATGTACACTTTATTCTTTTGGCTAGACCAGACAAGGTCTGGATTGCAAATGCAAATTTTGCTGGTTCGTAATTTGTCCAGGGATGCAAATTAATCTTTTAATGTTGTCCATTTGTTTTCCCCTTTGCCTTTAATGACGGCAGCACTTAAGCTGTATGAACTCAACAAGTTAAAACTCAACAAGTCAAAAACCTGATGATCGTGTTCCCAGGCATGGTTCGAGATGTTCCAAAGAGCATCTTGAGCTTCAATAGAAGAACATGATCGGTATCATCGGTATTTACCCGATGTAAAATATTTCTCATTCGTTTTATATCAAAATCTTTTTTCAATCTCCAAACTTTTTATTGGAGTTGAATATTTTTGGACCCCGATATTTTTATGAGTGCGTATAAGTATATGTGGGATCTATAGAACAGATTTCTTTGTAGAGTGCATGGTAGAAAAATGTTTTAAATGAAACACTAAAGAGTATTAAGAAATGTAGGGGCCTAAGAATCCTATAGGGCCGTGTGTTTGGAATGCTGTGAAAGTGCAGGCAACCTCTCAGTGCTTATAATGAGAATATTATTCATGCCATATGTTTTGCTGGTTAAGAGGCTTCATTGTGGAGGCACAATCTGGATTCCAGCAGAAGCGTTTCCTGGAGAGGTTCGGTTTATGATGTCATGGGATCGAGTAACGTTACCATGAAAGATTCTTTTCTTAGATTACGGAAATTTGACTTTGTCTTTCACTAAAAGTCTGGGATAATTCATTATCTTTGCAAGCGACGTCAGGCAGTTAGAGAGTTCCTTCCCTTCTGTCAAATATCTTATCTTGTTATAGAGCATGCATCAATGTCCTTGAAGAACAAGTAGTAATTTTAGGGTTTTGGCCTTTTTGCATTGAGATGATGCTATGCTGACAGGTCTTGCCAATGTCAATTTGAGGACAGTGTCAGCTTGTCTTGTTTAGAAGGTTTCTGTTCAATTAAAAATTTCATTGCAGATTCTGTAGTAGAATTTCCATTCTTAATTCATATGTATTCTATGAACTATTACTAAATCACTTGAACAGCTTTTAATGAAATCATTCTTTCCCTTGTTTAGGTTGTTTGACGTATGCACAGTTTCCAGGACAGACCGGGAAACCAAACTAACTTTGGTCTTTGAGCACGTGGACCAAGATTTAACCACATATTTGGAGAAAGCACCTGATCCAGGAGTGCCACCTGAAACCATAAAGGTACCATCACACCAACAAATTCATCTCAGTATTGACAATCAGGAGAAGAAACTGTATATTAATAAGTTTAATAATTGTAAGGTCTACATCGAACAAATCTAAACAAACCATTTTAGCTGTTTTAATGCACGTATTCAGTGTAAATTCTGGTGCATGATTTTTAAATGTGTTTATAATCATTGTGTTTCATAATATTTTAATCAAAATGTAATCTAAATTTCTAATAAAAATTCTATTATGTCAGCAGTGATGAATAAAACAAGGTCAGGTTATTAAAGTAAAAAGGGCGTGAGTAACATTTTACACTGACGTTAAGCTGTAACTGAGGAGAATGAACTGATACTACTAAACGAGGGAAATTTGGAATTTAAACCTGCATTAATTAAATGGCAAGTTCTGTCATCAAACTCTACACTCTAAAAAATATTAGACAGAACACATGCTGGGTTATTTTGACCCAGCTGGTTGAGTTAAATATTTTTACCCAACATGCTGGGTTGGTTTATTTAGGTCAACTATTGTTTAAAAATGACTATATTGCTGTCTTAAAATAGGCTGGAAATTAAAAATCACACACAGAATTACTTAAGGCAACAGATATAATCAAAAGATGAACATTTATTAGGCGAAAACACCCATGGACAAAAAATATAAGATAAATTGAATTTATTTG
Organism: Labeo calbasu; assembly: GCA_019740295.1. Classification (NCBI taxonomy): domain Eukaryota; kingdom Metazoa; phylum Chordata; class Actinopteri; order Cypriniformes; family Cyprinidae; genus Labeo; species Labeo calbasu. Next base: position 10,214 of record JAHKKF010534136.1, read on the forward strand.
AGTGAATACAGAATAATTTCCAATATTACATACATTTAACCTTGTTTAGCAAGCATTATAGAAATAAAAAAATGTAACATTTAAAAGAAGCATTTTACTTTAAGTGTATTCAACCATTTTCTATAATCCCTTTTCACCAAAATGGTGCTAATTCTCCTAATGGTGTGTTGGCGAAATCTGAACCGGTGATGATTTGCTGTTTGCCAAGGGAACTGCGAACCTCAAACTGCTGCCTCGCGTTTCACTCTTAGCTGAAAGATGCCGTGACTGACTCCATAACCTGCCCATAAACAAACAGTACTGAGATTAGAAAACATAGTTTAACATCAAATTTATTTAAATTCAGTATATTAAGCAGACTGACATCTCGTCCCTGTATTTTGCGTTGTGTAAAATAGTATAATTTACAGCACAGTAAAAAATTTCTAAATGAAATGAAATACAAACCTTTATTTCGCTGAAGAAGTGCACCTAAACGCTGTATCCTGTGGAGGACGCAAAAAGCCCACGATCTTACTCAGCAGCTGGGTTGTTTCTTCGGAGACAGGCTCAACCCAGCGGTTGGATAGAAAAAAATAACCCAGCAGCTTAGTTATAGAAAAACTACCCAGCACCTGGGTAAAAAATATTAAAAAATAAACCAATAAATGACACAACAAGCAGAACCCAGCATTTGGGTAAAAAAAAAAAACAAAAAAAAAAGTTTTTTTTTTTTTTTTGGAGTGCAGAAAAACTACCCAGCACCTGGGTAAAAATATTTAAAATAATCTAATAAAATGACCCGAAAGGCTGAACCCAGCATTTGGGTTAAAAAAAAATCACCCAGCATTTTTTAGAGTGTGCAGGCTGATGGGTCCTTAAAACAAACTGATGATATTCAAAGTGTTAAACTACTTGGTACAAGTCGATTGGTTCGTGTTGCATACGCTGCCAATGAGCTTGCTGCTTTACATTTAAATCACTGGTTAGCAATCACTAGAGCAGTTTGCAGCATGCTTTCAGAGTTCCTCTGAAACCCTCCACCTCCCCAGCTCCACCTGCATAGATCTACTACAGGTTATTATATATGCTGTTTGTGCAGCAGCAGTATGTCTTAAATACTCGAAGCACTGGCATATATATTGGCAGTAGCAAGTTCCTGTGCAAAAACAATAATCTACAACAACAACAGTTCAGCAGTGTAGCAATTGTACCAAGTACATTAACATTGTCATACCATTACCATGCTGAATTCTTCAGAGAGTTTTCATGATTGAACTTGTGTCACAGGTATGTTTTATGGATGCTTAAAGAAGATTTTATTTCTATGTTCCATATTGTCTTCCAATGGGTATTTTTATATTAAAAATGATAGTAATAAGGGCTTTTTTTGAGGCTCTGAGCAAAAAAAAATAGTGTTTTGGCCTTCTAAGTCGGCAGATGAAGGATGGAGCTCCCTCAGATCACAGAGTCCTGTCCTTTTGATGGGCAGTACATGTGGTGGATGGGCTTCTAATTAAAGGGCTGGGTGCCTGTGTGCCTCTATTTTCATTCAGCTCTGGCTTTCACCAAAGATTGGCCAGAGGAATGTTGCTTCAGTTTATGTGTGTGTGTGCTCATGCAAAGGGTTTGTGTAAGTTTGTATGTCTGGTTAGTGGCCTCCCTCTCAGCCTTTCACTAGAATGAACCTGTGGACTGCAAGGGGCTTCCTTAAGTGGCAGTAAGATATCATTTTCATTAGTCTAGAAATAATCCTGGTGCGTGTCAGTGTCCTCTTACGTTCATCCGGAAAGCTTTGAGCGGAAATGTTGGATTTTTTTTTTTCTTGTCCTGATCATCTACTCTCTCGTAATCTATTATGACTTTTCCCACATGGTAGTCTTACAAATCCATTCATCATATTTCGCTACCTCTCCCCCTAGGACATCTTACATTGAGTGCTTGAACAAACCGTATCTCTCTCTTTGTCACTCGTGCCAAATTGAAATGGAAACAGAAGCTAAGAAACATTCGAAAAGTTAAAAAGTGACACCTAAGGGGTTTCCTTTGCAAGTTTTGTGTATCGTTAAGGAAGGATTGTGTATCGAGAGGGACTTTTGAACATAACGCAGTCTTGGTTTGCATGTTAGAGGTAAGTATGTGGTTTCTCTGCATTTTCCCCATGGATTGTCTGTTAGACCTAAAAGACCTCATAAAAAAAGGATGCTTTAAACTCATCAAAAGTGACCCTAAAAATGTTTAAAATAAACGCTGTTCTCTATTCATCAACAATTCCTAGAATCCAGTTTTAAGAAAAAAAACTATTAAGCTGCACAATTGTTTTCAACATTGAAATGTTTAACACCAAATCTGCATAATTTAATGATTTCTGATGGATAATGAGACACTTAAAGGAATAGCTCACCCCAAAATTAAAATTTTGTCATAATTTACTCAACTTCATGTCATTCCGAACCTGTATAAGTTGCTTTCTTATGTTGAACACAAAAGAAGATATTATGAAGAACCAAAACGTTGTTGGTCCCCATTGACTTCCATAGTAGGGAAAGAAATACTGTGGAAGTCAATAGGGACCATCAGCTGTTTGATTACTTCTAAATTCATTCTTTTTTTACTTCATTCTTCAAAACATCTTCTTTTATGTTCAACATAAAAATGGTTTGGGACGACATGGAAATGACAGAATTTTAATTTTTTGGGTGAACTATCCCATTAAGACTAGAGTAATGGCTGCTGAAATTTCAGCTTTGCCATCACAAATAAATGACATTTTAAAATTCAGTTAGAAAACAGTTATTTTAAATGGTTATAACAATAATATTACTGATTTACTGTAATATCTAAAAATCTCAGCCTCTGGATGTAATGTATGGGCATTTCTACAGAATTGGTGCAAACTGCTGTCCCACAACCAAAAAATACATTTAAAAAACATCTCAAATCTTAGATGTTTATTAAGATTCTTCTATTACCTATTGATTCCCACAATAATATTTAAGATATTAGTAAGCTTTATATATTTAAAATCATCATTTATTGGGTACTTTCAATTGGGAGGTATCTTTTTGATTCTTTAAAAAAAATTAAGTTCAGATAAAATATTTATTTTATTTTATTCTTTGTAAATTAGGAAACTATGTAAAAAAAAAAAAAAAAAAAAAAAAAGTGTCCCGCATTTTCATGTCACTACCGAAACAGTGTATGGTTTTAGTTTATTGGCTGGGACTGATTTTAATTAAACCATAAATTTATGATCAGGAAATATTCCTGTGTCCCTTTCTTTCATGGCTACAAGGTGTGAGTAGATAGGTCTCATCATTTTGAGGTAAATGTGTTCAAAAGACTGAAAAATCTGTGTGTGACTTTAAGGGACGTCACTACCGAACTCCTTTATTCTGCAATTAATTATTCTGCATATTTGGGAGTTATTCTGTGTGTACCACTGCTCAGAACTGTGCTAGCTAACCATGTGCTGATTAGCATCTTTAAGCTAATTCATAAGTATCTAAAATTGTCACTACTGTGTTTTTGGGTGTTATTCTATAAAATTGTCTTTACCGAATGTCATCATTGTTTCGGTAGTGACAAATGGGAACACATAATCCTCATATTTGGGGGAAATAAACACAATTTTAGCACGGTTATGCATTTTTTTTGTATTTAGTTTTAGTAGTGTTTTAGTTAAAACTACAAGTTAAAACTCTCTAATGTGTTGCGATCGTTACCAAAGCATTACTGTTACTACTGGAACATGGGATGTTTTGTCAAAAATAAAGTATACCAAGTTAACAACTAAGATGTTATGAATGTTTTTGGTTCAATGTATATTCAAACTAATGAATCCTTAAAGAAGAGCTCCACTTCCAGAACAACAATTTACAAATAATGTGCTCACCCCCTTGTCATCCATGGTGTTCATGTCTTTCTTTCTTCAGTTGTAAAGAAATAATGTTTTTTGAGGAAAACATTTCTGCATTTTTCCCCATATAATGGACTGATATGGTGCCCCCGATTTTGCAGTTTAAATGCGGCTTCAAACGATCCTAAATGTGGTTGTAAACAATCCCAGCCATGGAAGAAGGGTCTTATCTAGCGAAACAATTGGTTATTTTAATAAAAATGTATATACTTTTAATGCCAAACACTCGTCTTGTCTTACTGTGCCTGGACTGTTTTTGTTCCTGTTCATGACAGTTAGGCTATGTTGGAAAAACTCTCATCTCATGTTTTCCCTCAACTTCAAAATTGTTCAATATCGCTGTTTTACCTTTTTGGTTAAGGGTGTTTAATCTTCTTTGCATGTTCACTTTGCAAAGACTGGCTCGGTACTTCTACAGCGATGTAGGATGATTTTAAAATGATTTTTGAAGTTAAGAGACAAAATACGGTTGAGTTTTTCGACATACCATAACTGTCTTGAGCCAGAATACACAGAGTTCAAGGACTGCAAGGCAAGACGAGCGTTTCAGAATAAAAAGTATATAAATTGTATAATTTTTATGAAAATAACCGATCGTTTTGCTAGATAAGACCCTTCTTCATCGTCTGGGATCGTTTACAACCGCATTTAGGATCGTTTGAAACCGCATTTAAACTACAATTTGGAAGTTCAAAATCGGGGCACCATATCAGTCCATTATATGGAGAAAAATGCTGAAACATTTTCCTCAAAAAACATAATTTCTTTACGACTGATGATAGAAAGACGTGAGCATCTTGGATGACAAGGGGGTGAGTACATTATTTGTAAATTGTTGTTCTGGAAGTTTTAAATCAGTATGATCAACTTTTTGCCTTTTACAAAAAAAAATTGGATTTGAATTAAAACAAATCTCATAAAACACTTGAAATATTGTTACAAATGTAGTTATTGATTTACCTCTGAGAAGTTTTTAATGAAATGGCAAAAACATATATATTTACAATGTAGATGTAAGCAAAATCCTAATAGGTCAATATAACCCTTCGGTAGTGACAAATATTTCAAGACTTTCTGAAAATACAATATGAGAATTAACTGCAGAAAAACCAGAAATGTGTACCTTGGATATTATACCATTTGCATACATACAAATTATTTGGAAAAAGACATTTTTTTTTTAAAGATGTTTCCAACTCTGACTATTCTGTAGAATGGCCCATATATAATAAGAGAAGCATAAATCATATATTTTAAGGATCAGTCACGAATTAACAGATGTTGATGATAAGAACATTATGTATTTATTATATACTCGTATTATATAATTAGTAGACGTTTATATGTAATTTATGCAATACACAGGCTTCCAGAGTCTGAATGTTTTAACCAAAGGCTCTTGAATATGCATTAGTAAGATTTCATTCTGTCAGGCCACACAGACATCAGATAACAGACATCAGTTGTAGACCGTGTGGCCCTCCCAAAGATGCCCAGCAACCTTATTCACCACCCTCCTAAGGACACCAGATTGCAGAGGTCCCAGCCTCCACCCCATTCCAGCCCCCAAACTGCCCACTTCTGCCCCATTTCAGACCCACCGCATGCTAATTGATGAGAGAGGCCCCGGGAATCAAATGAGCTGGAAGGAGATCAAGCGGCTGGCCCTGCGTTGGGGAGTGCGGCTAGGCTCTCCGGCCCCGCGCCTTCCCGAGGCCTGTCTCTGGTCCATAAAGGAGAGCCTAATGAAGCATGGGGAAGGAATTACACTAACGCTAACTGGCAGATGTCCTGCATTGTGCCGGGGTACAATAAACAATATGGCTGCCTCTCATGAATTAGCATGAGAAAGGGGGGTGCCTTCTGGAAGCTCTGTTTTGACTGCTGTTTTTGGGGATTTTTTTTTTCTTCTTCCACTCTGTCCTCTGCTTTATTTCCTCCCTTTTTCCGAGAAGAGGTACTTTAGGACAGGTGCTATCAAATCTTTCCTTTGTTTAGAGTCTGAATGCCTCTCAGCAAAGCCTGGTTATTTCAGGTCGGTACTGTTGGTTTAATTTGAGGCATTAATGTTTTGATTATAAATTACGCTGCCTCTGTTGTGTGAATAGCATGTTACAACAAAGAACCGTCTCTGAAGAATCATTCAGATTCCACCTGTTGGGTTACTTCTTTTAAGATTACTATGAGAGATTGAATGACAGGTATATCAGGGTTGACTTTCCTCCGAACTAACGTGCTTTCAAGATTGTCACTTAAGCAGAAAACTCATCATTTAAATAATAATAACACTTAAATTATGGGTAATAAGTATGAGGCATGTATACCCACAAAATTCTCAAGAATTCAAACGTTGCTCTCATTTCGCACATTCAAATGACACAATCTGCTTATTTACTTCTAAAAACAGCACTGGAAATGAGCACAGACACTGTTTGTCGTGATAATTAGATACATAACAGGTGCGTAAAAGGTACACAAGCTGCTCAGTATGTGTTTGCAGGAGTTAGGAGGCGACTATATGCGTATTTATCTTCGGGTCACGCTTTCGAGGCGTTTGTGTACCTTTCATTTTTTTTCACCTTAGTCTTGAGCAAAAGCGGGCCAACCGTGGCCCATTTTAGGCCAAGACAGAGGAGCTGGTAGGGGGTGATGCCGTTTTAGGAGCTCCCAGAATAACTGCCTGTGCCTGAAGGTCTGCGAGGTCATGGCTGGATGGGCATTCAGAAAGGCTTCTTGTTTATCCTGGCTGCCTGACTCTGACACACACGCGTTCCCTAGTGCAGGCCCCCAGTGCGCACATTGTGAGGACCTCCGTCCCCTTCCCCTCGCCCGGTCTGACTCGCGCCGTTTGCAGTTTTCTGCTTGAGTGTGCACCCCATTGTTTCAGTGGTTTTAATCACTCACCAGCTGGTCAGGGAATGAACAGTGCTGTGGGCTCAGATCCATGTCACTTGTGAGGTCTTGGCAGCGGGTTTCTCAGGGGGTAGGCTGCCACCGCTTGATACCTCTGCTTTGGAACAAGTCAAGCAGCAACTGTGAGCAAATGCTCCTCGCTCGACACTCCGACCCGATGACTTTTCTATCCCCTGTTTACGCATCGCCCCATTTTTTTAAAATCTGTTTGGCAGTTAGACCTTCTACGGCCATTATCGATGATTTCTACCAAATAAAATGGCAGTTAGGTTTCTGTCTTTTCTCCCCACCTTCTTTTTGTGTGTGTGGGGTTTTTTTTTTTTTGCTTGTTTGTTTTTGAGTTTCAGTATCATGGTCTGATTTCATATTGGCCCATAGGCAGAACGAGACAATTTACAATTAGCTGTGATCCCGGAACAGCTGCAGGGAAGCAGAGGCCTACAGGGATGGAGCCTTAAGGCTGTGTGTCTTTCCTGCTCTGCCGTCATGTCAGTTATCAACATCTGCCGTACTTTTGGTTTAAAGGCACATGCACACTTTTTCCCTCCCCACACACATAGATAGATAGATATTAGTCATTTTCAGCCCTTTTTTTTTTATTCCACTTCAAGTTATTAAAATATAATTGGAATGACTCTGGTCTTCTGGTCTTGTTTTGGCAGGATATGATGTACCAGCTGCTGCAGGGCCTGGATTTCCTCCACTCTCACCGTGTGGTTCATAGAGATCTTAAGCCTCAAAACATTCTAGTCACCAGTGGAGGACAGATCAAGCTGGCTGATTTTGGTCTGGCGCGGATCTACAGCTTTCAGATGGCTCTTACTTCCGTGGTGAGTAACGGGGTTGCACAACTGTCTGAAGCAGCACAAATGTTTTAAAAAATTTCATATGATGTCATAAAAATGACACACACACACACAGATATATAAGTGATTTTTAATTTACTGATTTTTATAAATGTTAGATTTTTTTTTTCCTTTCTTTTTCTTTTCGTTTTATTGCCACGTAAAAAAAAAACTAAACTAAAATTACGAGATTAAAGTTGTAATATTTTGAGAATAATGTCGTAATATTTTGAAAATAAAGTTGAAATATTACTAGAGAAAGTCGAAATATTTCGAGAATAAAGCTGAAATATTACGAGAGAATAAAGTCGTAATTGAGAATAAAGACTAAATATTTCAAGAATAAAGTTAAAATATATAGAGAATAAAGTTTAAATATTTCTACAATAAAGTCAAAATTACGAGGATAAAGTTGAAGTGTTTTGAAAATAAAGTCTGAATATTTTGAGAATAAAGTCATAATTGCGAGAATTAATTCATAGCAATTACGAGATTAAAGTTATAATATTTTGAGAGTATATTTTAGCCTATCGCACATGCGAATTGCCCAGATTGGGAGCGCTGGGAGATATTCCAAAGTCTCAGCTTTCAAAATCTGTTGGTTTTATCAAAATACAAACAATATTGTACAATGTGTTTTTCACGCTCTTTAATGTGGTGTGACAGATCGCTGTATTCACTTCAGTTTAAGCGACATGTGAATCAGTCATCTTTCCGATTGCAATGAGACATTTGTTTCATTAAATTAGCCTATTTTTTTTTTCATTCCTTCTGATGTTCCTTTACATTTATATTGTGCTATAAATTTGAAATAAAACACATTTATAATTTGTATTTCATTATAAAACTTACTGAATTTGAAGGTTGAGCTGTGTTATATTAAAAGCAACAAAGCACAAAATTATGGCAATTACTGGGTTTCTGGTGCTCTGCAAATAATGAATGGGAGACGTTAAATATATTTCCAATCATTTACCGTATTATACCGTGAATAAAACAGCTTGTGAATAGTCACTTATATACCTCAGAAAAGGCAACAATATAATTTATGTTAACAAGTTGGAGTCAACTTTAACCTTTAGAACCTTTAATTGTTGTTTTTAATTAAATACATTTGAGGAATGAAAGACTGGACGCCACAGACGTTTTTGCGGAGCAGGTGGTGGAATTTTCACAAAGAAAACAGTATAATTTAATGAAACTAATGTCGTCTCAGTGTAATAGAAAAGACCATTGATTCGCATGAATATAGCAATCTGTCCCACCACATTAAAGAGTGTGAAAAACACATTATTGCAAGACACATTGTTTGTATTTCACTTTTAAACTGACAGATTTTGAAAGCTGAGACTTTGTTTTATACTAAAAGTACCAAAAGCACAAAGCTTATTGCTATTATTGGGTGGCTGGTCGAAGCGTTCTGTCCCTACAAATATAACACATGGTATGATTTCTACTAGCGATCCCACATATATTCAAGTAAATTCCGGTGGCCTGACAACTTCTCCTGGTGCTCCCATTTTAGGCCATTTGAATGCGTAGGCTGTACTCTCAAAATATTATAACTTTAAATGCTACGATTTAATTTCAGCTTTATTCTCGAAACATTTCGACTTTATCCTCAAAACATTTTAACTTTTATTCTTGAAATTTCTACTTCATTCTTAAAATATTTCGACTTTATTCTCATAATTTCGACTTTATTATCAAAACATTTCGACTTTATTCTTGTAATTTCAACTTTATTATCAAAACATTTCGACTTTATTCTCATAATTTCAACTTTATTCTCAAAATATTTCGACTTTATTCTCAAAACATTTCGACTTTATTCTTGTAATTTCAACTTTATTTTCAAAACATTTCGACTTTATTCTCAAAACATTTCGACTTTATTCTCGAAATTTCGACAGCACCACTTTAAGTCGAACCTTTTGTTTGGAGTGTTGCCGATTACTGTCACGACCAGTCAGGTTGTGAACGTATCACTATGTCTCTAGGTATCTTTATTTTCGCTGTCAAAAATGCCAGTGTGAATGCTAAGCAGACCAGGACCAAATGCATAATTTTCTTCTTTTGGTCTGGACCAAATAAACCAAGAGAACCAAACTACAAATGTGAAATCACCCTAATTCTCTAAAAATCTAAGGTGCGCTCGCTGCTGCTGACGGAGACACTGAACACCTTACGAGCCGGTCTCGTAAGTGAAAGCAAAAGTGAAGTCTTGTGTTGTTTCCACCAGCGCAGATTTTTTTAATCACCATATGGTGATATCTAAAATATAAAAATAAGACGACGACTAAAACAAGCCCGAAGCCCGTCCTGCGTCTGAACTATGACATGAAACTTGGCCCGAAGCCTGGCCCTTGGGGTGTAAAACACGTTCTCAAGTCGAGGCCTGTGCGGCTCTGTGCGGGACCTGGACATATCAACCAGTAGCCTAATTTCATTGCCAGTAACGGACGGTAAAGTTCAGGAATGAGTAGTATGTGATTTATGACAAAATAGTTCCACAACTGATCGTTCATTTTTTCTTAACGCGTTTCACCTTTAGTAACAATGCATCAAAACAGGTACATTTCAAGTGACACAGGAAAAAGACGTGGAAAATCAGAAAAGCAGCATGCACATTTGGTTAAAAATGAAAGTCCGTCAACTGACACTTGAAATGGGAAGCATCGCCAGATTCATGAGTCAACGGTAAGAGTCAATAGTAAACGTTGGCAACCTCTTTAAATTATTCTTGACTGCGCTGTATTGACTGCTTTGGTGCTTTGCAATACGGTAGAGCATTGTTTTGATGCTTATCCAAAAAGTATTTTTTCTTTTGCTTTTTTTTTCCCCTCATTCTTTTTCTTGCCCCCCCCGACTCAAGAGTCAAATGTCGCCCATGCCGGTACCCATATGACTGGTATGTACCGGACCGAATCAGAATGCGAATTTCGGTGCCACTTAAATGAACTGTCGATTGAAATAATTTTTGTCTTCTCTGGCTATGACACGGATGTAAGAAGCTTTGATTCATCAACATGCATGATCGCTAGTTAAATTTAAATGCTGCATTCATGGGGTGTCAGAATGATCAGAAAATGTTTTTCCTAAATGAGAAAACTCACGTGAACGTCGGAAAGCTTTGATGATAAAAATCCAAGACATCTTTGTAGTTACTGTCCATTTTCACATTTCGAATTAAAAGCACAAATCGTCGGGAAATGAGACCATCCGAGAACCGCGTGAATGCAGCAACTATCGTTACACTTGCTCTGACTGCAGCAGGTGGTTTGCCGTTAGCTTAGCAAGCTACGTTAAACACGTCTAACTTAAAATGCCAAAAACTAAACGTTCTAAAGTGTTGCTATATTTCGACGAGAAATAATTCAGACACCACGACGTGCAGCAAATGTTTTACAACAGTTGTGTGTAAAGGGGGAGACACGTCATACCTAATGAAACATTTGATGGTACATGGAATAAACTTGAAAGCAGAGGGATGCACCGTGTTTAACAGTTTGCGGACATCAGCTGGCACTATAAGGAGAGGTGTCGTATTTTGCCAGAGAAGGCAAATAAAATTTCTGCAAAAGAATTGCTGAAATTTGAAGCTGTTAAATTATTGTAGCTGGGTTAGGTGGCTTAGGTTTTATTGTTGTTGTGTTTCGTATTTACTTAAATATTCATGTATACTTTAAACTTTTAATACGTTGTTCAATTTAAAGAACTTTTTTGTCCAATAAAAAGATATTCTTGTGTCATCCACCATTTTGTGGCTTTTTTAAAAGTATCGGTTCAGGCACCTTTTTGGCACCAGTACCGTTTTAAAAGTATCGATTTGGCACCGGTGTTGAAAAAATAGGGTTGGCCAAACGATAGCCAACCCTACTGGGCTATCGAGTCTCGTCAATTCTCTCCTGCCAACCTTTAGTCACATTCTCTTGAGGATGGCTCTGATGTCAAAAGATAGCACATAGGCTTTAAACGGACATTGTGTTTGCTCTTCTTAGAGAAAGTTCAAAGTTAAGTCAGTAGCTTTTTGCATAGCCTGTTTTACATGGCTGATTTATCACATTTTTAAATTTAGTTAAGATGTCAAGATGCAAGAATTGAATTCATCTCAACTAATTATAGTTGTTACCATGGTCCATATCGCATGCACAAGGGAGTGCAAGAGCGTGCTACATTAACCCACTTTTTCACATCTCATTCAGTTTGCAGATTCTGAATGACTGCCAGCACCTTCTGTCAGTTGTGTGGTTTCGGTGGTTTGGTCGCTGTGCAAAAAAACGTTGTTTCAGTTCTTTAATAAGGGGCTTCTGGCTGTTAAGTCGTTGGGAGGGTGAGTGTCTGTGAGTTCACCTGGGAATCTACCACTAGAAAATGCCCCCTCCGTTTTACCACACCCAACACATACTGAGAAACCAAAAAAAACGGGCGATAGATAAGGCAGGGGGTTGCTCACTGTGAGCGGGGACTCTCCTGATTAATGTTCCTGTGCCTGGAATCCCCCCCATCACCCGCCCTTCAAGAAGCTAAAAAAATCCATTTCCTCTCTCTCTTGGCAGTTACAGGAATGTCGTTATTGTGTATGCAAAAGCAGACGTGCTGTTATGGCTTTTGGCTCCTCGTTCTATGACAACACTCAATGTTAGCTACTAGTTTGCCATGCTGACATAAACTGTACATTCGAAGACTTGAGAAGTGCTGAATGGACCGGTTGGCTGAGTCATAACTGCCCACCAGAAGGCTTGCAGAATTATGATGATTCAAAACAGACTACCGTTTTCAACACGAGGAGGTTGAATCAGACAGTTTGTATGAAGTAAATAATATCTGTTTTGCATAAAGCATAAAGAAATATCCCCTTTGGGGTTTTTCTGTGCAGTGCTTGTTGGTGCTTACCAAATGTTTTATGTGATTAAACCTTGACTGTAAGCTTTAGCATATATACTAATATACTTTACATCATTGTTGTTAAAGATGTTAATAGGGACTACAAAACTCAGCTTTACTGGCTTTCCACTGTGCTCCCGCCTTGTAGATGAGAAAAACCGAACGACCGCGGGCTGGATGGACCACCCATCGGGCGCACCGAGAGGTGGAGATTAGCCTGACCCTACAAATCTCATGGGTCCATAGCATTGTTGATCATTAGAATGACTCTGGTTCTCTTGGCGGCTTTTGTCCACCTCTGATTGACAGCCTAAAGCACGGACGCAAAACACACTAACTTCTCTTTCTCCCTTTTTGCCTTTTTGGGTGAATTAGATTTTTTTTTTTTTTTTTTCCCAAACCAAGTTCAATGGAAAAATGTTGATTCTTGCACATTTTCTGTGACACTTTTTTTCAGAGTGAAATGTCCAGGGTGTGGCATTAAATGCACGTTCGGTTTTATCTGAAACAGATGAATGTGAATCCTGCAAAGTGATTGTTTTACAAATTGCAGCCGTTTGAAAACTGTCCGGTTGTCCGGTGAATGGAGCTAAAAGGTTAATTCGCTATTGTGTTTTAAAATAACATATGACTCGCACTAAACCCTTCCCTATTTCTAACTGATAGTGTTAACAAAAGAAAACGTTAGTTAAAAACATATTTGCTGAAGCAATCATGCCATTTTAGCTGTTTATCTTGACTTGTGTTTTATGGGACTCATAAAACATAAAATACCAGAGCGTTTTGCATTGTGAGTGCAGTGTAGCGGGTGAGCTACTGAGCAAGTTTACCATACCAGAAAAGCCTTACATATAAAGCCGGTTATTGCTATGTTGTATCCAACACCCAGTTTTTATGCGCATTTTGAAGTATTGTATCGGAAATGACACATTTTAAATGAAAATCCCTTAATTCACCCTTTGCAAAAACCCACACTTCCTAGTTACTGTTGCTATGTCTGACAAACAATGCCCCACTCATACTACACAAGCCGAAAGAAAAAAACAGAGCAGGTTACTTCTGGTATGAAACAAGGTCTCGGCTATAAAATGTCTTTTTTTTTTTTTTTAAGAAATTCAAACAGTAATACAGTTTTGTGGCTCTTTAATGTGATCACTATATTGCTGTATTAGATCAATCAACACGTAAACTGATCATCTTTTCTTCTTTACTTAAAGCACGAAAAAACATGAATGAACATCAGAATGTATTTTATTTCAACCACGGAAAGACATCAGTACACAATTTTTCAAGTTTAAGTCTACCAAAGTTTATCTTCTCTCATGTCTGATTTGTTTGTCGGACAGAATGGCGTATTAGACGTTATGATTGGTCAGATCGCCTGTCAATCAAGCTGTTTGCGACGGGCCAATTCGCAAAAATTTTTAACGCTCGCTTGAGGTGGTAATTGACTTGTGTGAGAAAAAGGATTAATGCGAATAATGGGAGATGGAAACGCATTTGCTGAATAAATTCCTCATTGCACAACATTAAAGTCATGTGACTTTGCGTTATGAGATGACATAACCTGACTAACCAGCGGTCTGATCTTATTGCACAGCGTCTGAAATGTTATGGTCATTCTGAAAGTCTGTCGTCCAAGTATTTCTGTATAATTGCCTCCCAGAACTTACCCAAACAGCTGGCATCCACCTCCTCTGCATTTATTGTTTCTCGTCAGCTTGCTCTCGCAAAGTAATTTATTATATATGAAAACTATTATATTTGGTGGCGTCTCCTACTTTTTTATAGTGATATTTAGTGCCAGTTTACAAGGACTTGTTGGATTAAAACGGTGATTATTCGCGAATGTTTTATGTGATATTGCAATTTTGCTCATAAGTTTAATTCGCAACTTTGGAAACCCAGTTTATGTAATTCAAAGTGGTTTAATTTCCAAATTATGCACATGTTAATAGTGTTTTGAGGTAATCACAATTTGAAGGAATAAAAGTTGTAGGCGTTTTAACCGCCTCTAGTGTTCAGTTCAGCTGAAAACCACAGTAGTGGTATGTGTAGGCACGTTTTCGGAGTTTTGCAAAAATGTAGGTACAGGCATGTCCGTGAGCCTATGGGTTGCTTATATCTTAACCCATGTACAGTGGGAATCTGTGCTGGACACTATGATGCATGCAAACTGTAATCTAGCGTACTGTATGGGTTGAAATCAATTGCGGCCTCTTCCTTTATACCAAATGGAGTTATTGTAGAAATGGAGGCAGCTGGGATTGTCCCATGAAAGCGATTAGGATCCTGCTCAAGCAAACATCATGTGCACTGCATTGCTCGTGAAATTGGATTTGGGGAACAGCAGGCAAATGCCTTAGATCATTTATCTGTCTGATTGTTGTGCATTTTTTACATCTTTTAAGTGTTAAGTAAGCATACGTAAATCTATTTCTATGCTTCTTCTGCAAAACCTCCAAACATTTTTGCATTGAACAAAGCGAATGGCTTCGTCCGGTCCTTTTATCATCTTATAAAACATATTTATAGGCCTTTCCGAAATAGATGCCATCTGCAGAAGTGATCCAAATGTGCATGAGAATCCTGCAGGGCTTTTGGTTGGTTTGTTGTAGATTTGCTGTACAAGTGGCTGTCGTGGCTTAAATTGTGCTGAGATAAAAAGAATCCCTCTTTTCCTGCAATCGTTTTTCTGCATACCACAAACTTCATAACAGTCTGTGCTGTGGGAGTCCTGTGGGCCCTGTCACTTCCTTCCCCTCTCATGGTAGAATGAATCCCTTATGTTTGTATCACCTAGCGACCATAGCTTGCTAGACTCTCGTCCTCTAACACAAACCATCCCACAATTTAATGCTGATTGAGTTTCACTCAACAACCGTGGATTACGGATATGTTCAAATCTGAAGCAGATTGTGTCATTTGACATCTGATGGTTTTGGGGCTTCAATTTACAGAAAGATTCATAAAACTTAAAGAACAAATAACTTATGAGCCGTTTTTAGTGGTTTCAAAATATGTAGCGCAACCACTGTAGTCTGATTCACAAATAATAGACTTAAAAAGAGAATTGTTTTTAAAAAAACTCTCTCACACTCAAGGATTATCAGTTTGAATAAGAAAAACTGTTCGTGAATCAAATTTAATTTGTTTGCACAGTTCAAACAAATTAAACTTGTGATGTGAATCTTTTATTAATCTGTTCAAAAAGCCTCACAAGCTCATAGCTTACCAGTTTGAATCAGCCTGACTGTGACTCATGGAAACAGATTCTGTTTACAAACAAATGACTTGTATGAACAGGCTACAAGTTATTCTGTCTGATTAATTTATGCCAATGCTGTGGTCTGATTCATGAAAATGACTGGTGAGTTGATTCTTTTAAGGAATTATTTAAAAAGACATTCAAACTCGCAGGTGACAAGTTTGAGTCACTAACGATTACGTTTGACCAGATTGGTCTGATTCACAATGAGTCATTCTTTTGTAAAGAATCATTCAACTAATAACTATTTGAATCAGCTTGAGTATGCAAGTCATGGAAACGGATTCAGTTTACAAACAAATGACTCGTATGAACCGGCTACAAATGATTCTGACTGATTAATTCATGCCAACAGTGTAGTCCGATTCATGAAAAAAATGACTGAGTTTATTCTTTTAAGGAATTGTTCAATCAGACACTAAAACTCAAAAGTAACAGGTTTGAATCACACTAACGATTACGTTTGAACAGATTGGTCTGATTCACAATGAGTCGTTCTTTTGTAAAGAATCATTCAACTCATAACTGTTTAAATCGGCCCGAGTATGCGAGTCATGGAAACAGATTCAGTTTACAAACAAATGACTCTTATGAACAGGTTATAAATCATTTTGTCTGATTAATCCATGCAAACAGTGTGGTCCGATTCATGAAGAAAATGCCTCTAAGTTTATTCTTTTAAGGAATTCTTCAAATAGACACCCAAACTCACAAGTAACGAGTTTGAATCAAACTAACGATTAAGTTTGCCTAAACAGATTGGTCTGATTCGACTGAATCTCACAAATAGATTCTGATTCATGAACAGCTAATTCTTATGAGCCAGTACCTTCAAAGAATATTTCTCAGTACGTATGAGTTTGAATCCTTCTGACTGCTTATATCACACAAACAATGTGGTCTGATTTATGAACGAATGGCTCTTTTGAACCAGTTCCTTTAGTGAAGTAAAAAGATGTTTAAAAAGACTCCAAAAAGACAAATTACAGTTTGAATTAGTCTGACTAATTTTTTAGTGAGTGAACTCACTGAATCTGTGTTACTGAATCAACATCTGAACAGCAACATCTGATTCACTGAACAGTTATCATTACTTTCGATGATGTCTGTCTCGAAATGAAGCACGTTTTGTGTGCTTAAGGAACGTGAGTATCATTTCTGATTGTTTGTTCATATGACAATTTGTAAAGACGTATATTTTCAACAAATGGTCTGGTCTTCCATTCATGGATAGTGGCTACTTATTCTGGCAGATGAATGGGATAAGCAAGGCTTTTTTGGCTGTCCAAACAGTTTGACAAGTAGGGCCATAGTCCATCAAACTGATAATGCAATTAACGGTCCACTCCATCTGTCCTCTCATTAAGCACGTCTGGTCAGATTTGCAGTCGGAGACTCACGCCTCTTCTAATCTCTCCTGGTTGCAGGCTGTTGCAGACGATAATCATTGTGATGTGAGCATGAATAGGAAGAGACGCACAGACGACCTGTTGTGTTTAAAAGTCCCTGCTCTGAACGAAAGCGAAGCTAGGCATCCCTAAATGAGGCTGTAGTTGTTTCAGTACACGTGTAGGCAGGGGAAATGACTCATTGTTCGACAGCAGAAATTATTCAGCCATTTTTACAAAATGAATATGCTTAATGGGATTTCCATTTTAAGCTCGGCTTTAGTGTCCAGTGCAAACCAACGGTATCCAATCAGATCTTCCCCTTTAAACTGAGCATGAGCACTAATGGAAGCCTGACAGAAATGTAATAGTTTAAACATGTTTGAACAGAGTAGGTTCTATTTTAGCATTGTGTTTGGAATGTTTGTTGCATGTCATGACAACATGAAGCTGATAATCTAATCAAATATTTCTTAGAGGATACTTCATCTAAAAATAAAAACTCTGTCATTCGATCGCCCTGATGTCGCTCCAAACCTGTATGATGTTCTTTTACGAAACACAAAAGGTGATATGACGAGTGTTTAAGCTGTTACTGTCCAAACCATGAAAGTCAGTGGTGTCCAGAATAACATTAAACTCAACTGACTTCCATTGTATGGACAGATTTTTCAAAATAGCGTCTTTTGTGTTCCACAGAAGAAAGTAAGTTTGGAACAAGATCACATTCTCATCATTGCTTGGCAGGACCCCCTGTCCCACTCTTACACTTCAAAAGCGGTCACACTTTTGAGGAGATACACGGACACATGCGCTTTAGTGCTTTCAAGAGTTCTGTTCATATAAAACCTTTCATGTGACCATGACACTTAGATTTAGCAAAAAATGTAGCCAGGCTGAAACAAGCTACGGGCGTTTGCCGTTGAAACAAGTTTTGAAGAGCACGGGGGGTTGGTACGCTGAGTTTTCCAAATAGTTGTGTTTCTTAGCAAGACATTTTGTCCAAATCATAAATCTTAATAATGAAAAATTGTTTAGGTTCAGATGAATCCAGCCAGTTTTTTTTTTTTTTTTTTTAAGACCGGTCTTGGTTTGAGCTGAGCGCAGCGGCTTGTTCGTTGCCAGACAATGTGCTTCTGCTTTGGACAGACTCAGAGGCAGCGGCATGTCTGGAAAAAGGAAAACATGGCACGCAGGAGAGCACGTGCGGCACACTCTGGGAATGTTTAGATATCTCCCCCGGTATTCCAAAAAGGAGAAAGGAAGAGAAAAAAAAATCAAGCGGAAAAAGCAGGGGGCTTCCAAACACCAGCAGACACACAAACAGTGGTGCGGTACAATGCACGGGGAGCGTCTTATTTGGTATTTCCTGTGTGACCTCTTTGCTAGCGGTCCACAGAGAGCACTGAACCCTTGCTCCCGGACCTTGTCAGTATTATTCGTTGACGGGCCGATGGCTGCAGGCCAACCGGGAAGAGAGGACTGATTTGGGGTTACGTTGCAGGATCCAGTGCCATCTGGATATTAAAGCCTTGCCTGTACCAAAGCAAAAAAAAAAAAAAAAAAAAAAAAAAAAATTACAGCATATATCAGGAATTTTCCAACTAATGATGTGCGGATGTGGTAGCGCTGGGGAAAAGGAGTCTGACTGTGCTTTCTTTGTTCGCTCAGAGAGGGCCCCATACAGCATTCCTGTAAGCTCTGCATACTTTGGCAACAGTTGTGGAGGTTTTTTTTTCTTTACTGTATACAGTTTATGCATGCTGCTTGCTTGGGCCTTCATATATCTTTCTCCAGTCTCCAAACCTGGTAGTATTGTTGCCATTTTAAACGGATTTTTAGGGGAAAACCCTCAGGCTTGACAATAATAGTGTTTATAGCTTGTTTGACTGGGAGGCAAAGAATGGCTCGTCCCCAGACAAAACATGGTTGGAGGGAGGCTTGTTCAGTATGACTGCAATGTGCAAGCACAGCAAACACAAAAATGCACCAAAATACAGCTCATCAAAATAAGAAATAATTTGTTATTTTTAAAATTACATAAAAAAACTAAGATGACAGTTTTAATTAAAGGGATGGTTCACCTAAAAATTAAAATTCTGTCTTTAAATACTCACGCTCATGTCATTCCAAACCTGTAAGACCTTTGTTAATCTTCGCTACACAAATTAAGATATTTTTGATGAAATCCGAGATCTTCCTGACCCTGCATAGACAGCAACACCACTACGTTTAAGTCCCAGAAAGGTACACTGTTAAAAAAAAAAAAAAAATAGTTGTGTCAATTTAAAATAATTTGTCACCGTGCTGACGTAAAATTTTTTGTTTAGTCAACTAAAATATTCCAGTTGTCACTTAAAATAGCATTGAGTAACTTAAAATTTTAAGTTGACTAAACTAAAAATTTTAAGTCAGCGGGGTAACAAATTATATTAAGTTGAAACAACTTTTTTTAAATGATTTTTTTTACAGTGTAGTAAAGATAAAATAGTCCATGTGGCATTAGTGGTTCAACTGTAATGTTATGAATCTACGAGAATTCTTTTGGTGCGCAAAGAAACAAAAATAACGACTTAATTCAACAATTTCTTCTCTTCCGTGTCAGTATTCGCCACACGTTTACGACAGTACCATGCGTGCATGTGGTGCTGCTGATGCAGGAGTTGGCGTTCTGACGTGGAACCTGGATGTGCTGTGCCTTGTTTATGCAGAGGAATACACACCAGGGTTGCCAGGTTTTCACAACAAAACCCGCCCAATTGCTACGCAAAACTAGCTCAAAAGTAGGCCAGTCGTGTTTGAGGGGGGTCCCCTATTAAAAATACACATTGTTTGGTGGGGTTCCCCTGGTGAAATTAGCATTCCAGGGGTTAAATATTACGTTATTAGGGTCGCTTCAACCCGCGGACATGGAAAAATAACCCACGGCAACAGTGTTAAAGTAGCCCAATTCCGCGGGAAAACCGCAGACTTGGCAACACTGATGCACACTCATGCATTGTGGTACAGTTGTGAATGCGCATTGAAGACTGACACAGAAGAGAAGAAATTGTTGAATAAAGTTATTTTTGTTTCCTTTGTGCTCAGAAAGTATTCTCGTAGTTTCGTAACATTAATGTTGAATCACTGATGTCACATGGACTACTTCATCGATGTCGTTACTATCTTTCTGGGTTTTGAACGTTTCAACTACGTTGCTGTCTATGCAGGGTCAGAAAGCTTTTGGATTTCATCAAAAATATCTTAATTAGTGTTCTGAAGATGAACGAAGGTCTTGTGGGTTTGGAACAACATGAGGGTGAGTAATTAATGACAGAATTTTCTTTTTTGGGTGCTCTGCCTAGCTTTTTTAAAGATAAAATCATCTTATGTAAATGTGCTCCATGTGTAATTATACATGTCAGATTAGTTGACTACTGACTTTTGCAGTTAATCAAGTAGTTGGTTTAAAAAAATCGTTAGTGTGCAGAGGGTTTTCAGGAGCTAGCTAATGATATCACTCACTGATCTATTACCAGCTGAATAATGGGTCATCATGGAGGCTCATTTTTAGCAAGCGGCATTGTGCTGTGCCAAGTTAGTGGACTTGCCCCTTTAAAAGTGTTCGGGGGCGGGCTGAAAGAATGCGGATGAACGTCTTGTGTTGAAGGGGCCTTTCATCCTTCGCTTCCTTTGAGAGAGACAATGTAAACAGAGGCTCCTAGCCAACTTCATCAGCCAGGCTCATTCTGAATCACATTGTTTCTCTATTGTTTTAAACCTATTGGAGTAAATCAAAAGGAGGGGTTTGGGTAATGGGGGCTAGAGTGCATTAGCTGGAGTGGGGTACGGAGAAGTGCAGTGTGGCCCAGTGCAAGAGTTGAGCCGCTGGGCCGTCGTGGATATGCTTGGTCACTGGCGCTGAGAAGAGTTTCTTGGTTTTCCTCGTGCTGAGAGGGCCCGCACTGTCTCACCAGATAGGAATGCACAGAATGCTCTCTTTTAATCTGGAGTCAGCCAGAGCTGCTTTATCTGACCCTTTTATTAGCGGCCAGTTTCAGAAAAACCTCTGTAGGCTACCCTGTCGCACAACCACTAGCATGGTTAGAAACTTGGAGAGAAGGAGAGAGAGATTTTAAATGCTAGCATGTATTCATGCACAGTCCAAAGTATACAGACTGGAATCTTTTCACTGAAAGGGTATTCTTTTCAAAGCAACTATTATATGCGATCAAATAAAAAGTAAACCATATACAAAGATGAAATGTTAACCCATTAATTTCCGGATTTTTTCAAGCATTCACGGACAAGGCCGATGCATATTTAAAGTGCAGTTGGGTGAGTCATGATGTCAACTGTTTGACTAGTTGCTCAACAGCAAGTGTATCTGGACTTTAAAGGGATAGTTCACCCAAAAATGAAAATTCTGTCATTAATTACCATCATGTCGTTCCAAACTTGTAAGACCTTCGTTCATGACTGGAACACACATTAAGGTATTTCTGATGAAATCCGATAGCTTTCTGACCCTGCATAGACAGCAACGCAACTGACATGTTCAAGACCCAGAAAGTTAGTAAGGACATTATGTTAGTTCTTGCAATTTTTTGTCCGGCCTTACTTACTTGAACCAGAGTATACAGAAGACAAACTAATAGCGATAAACGCTCTACATCCGAACACCGGCTCCTGCGTCAGCAGCACCACACACATGCGTTGTGACACTCTTGTGAACGTGTGTCAAAGGGAAGAAATTGTTGAAAAAAAGTCATTATTTTTGTTTACTTTGCGCACAAAGGGTATTCTCGTAGCTTCATAAAATTACGGTTGAACCACTGATGTCACATGGACCATTTTAACAATGTCTTTACTACCTTTTTGGGCCTTGAACGTGGTGATCACTTATGATCAATTTGACGTCCCAGCTGAACAATGGTAGCATAATTAAATAACTATTTTAACTTTTTTAAAGTGCCCTATTATGGATTTTTGAAAATTACCTTTCATGCAGTGTGTAACGTAGCTCTAAGTGAATTAAAACATCCTACAAAGTTTTAAATTTGAAAGTGCACAGAATCGATTCTGAATCACTGAAATGAGTCGTTTTTTTAAAACGAATCCCAAGTTTCATGTTGACATCAATGCTCTATGCTTACCTTTCTTTTTAGGAGCTCTCATGCTCTTAACTTAAAACATTTAGGAGCGCAGTCAAAATTTTAGAAGCATCTTCTAATCAATAATCAAAAAATCTGATTAAAATTAGCCTTCCCATTACAAGTTGATATTTGACTCCTTAAAGGAGAAGTCCACTTCCAGAACAACAATTCACAAATAATTTACTCACCTCCTTGTCATCCAAGATGTTCATGTTTTTCTGTCTTCATTCGTAAAGAAATTATGGTTTTTGAGGAAAGCATTTCAGGATTTTTCTTCATATAATGGACTTCAATTGTGCCCCCGATTTTGAACTTCCAAAACGTAATTTAAATGCAGCTTCAAAGGGCTCTAAATAATCCCAGCCGAGGAAGAAGGGTCTTATCTAGCGAAACAATCGTTTATTTTTTTCGCAAAATAAAAATGTGTATACTTTTTAAGCACAAAAGCTTGTGTAGCACAGGTTCTGGCAT
>JAHKKF010534137.1:5493-21559 GCA_019740295.1 Labeo calbasu
TTTCACTTTTGGTGTAAAAGGGCTTTTACATTAGAATTGTTTTATATTAAAAACAAAGCAGCAAGCCCTGCCCAGATTTAAAAAGTAATGCAAAAGTAGCGTAACGCAATACTTTCCATAAAAAGTAACTAAGTAACGTAATTAGCTACTTTTTCAGGGAGTAATGCAAAATTGTAATGCATTACTGTTAAAAGTAACTTTACCCAACACTTATAATAAAAACATATACTTGTAAATATTTCTTAAATATATACATGAATGTGTTTGTATTTATATTAGGACTGTCAAACGATTAATCACAATTAATCGCATACAAAATAAAAGTTTAAGTTTGCCTAATATATGTGTGTGTACTGTATGTAATTATAATGTATATATGTAAGAGAAATATGTAACAAAATATGTGTATTTATATATAATAAAAATTAAAATAAATACATGTACTTGTAAATATTTCTTATATATGTACTTGAATGTGTTTGTATTTATATTAGGGCAGTCAAATGATTAATCACGATTAATCGCATACAAAATAATAGTTTGAGTTTGCCTAATATATGTATGTGTACTGTGTATAATTATTATGTATGTATAAATACAAACACATGCATGTATATATTTTAGAAATATTTACATGTATTTATTATAATTTTATATAATTTATATTGTATATAAGTACAAATATTTTTACATAACATTTCTTTTAAATATATACATTAATTTGTGTGTATTTATATACACATAATTACACACAGTATACACACATTTATTAGACAAACTCAATCTTTAATTTTGCATGCAATTAATCGTGATTAATCGTTTGACAGTCCTAATTTATATATACATAATAATTACACATTACACACACATATTAGGCAAACTCAAAACTTTTATTTTGTATGTGATTAATGGCGATTAATCGTTTGACGGCCCTTAAAATTACTAATGATTGAACTAAAATTTAAATCTAAAAATGAAATATTAGTAAAAACTATAATACTATCTTAATGATATTAAAATAACTTAAGTAAATAATTAGAGCTATCCATTAATACATTATTTGAGCATAATGTTGATGACATAATGTTTTTGAATTATTTTAATTTGAATGCTTTTCTAAGCAAATTCAGGTATGTGTGATAACTTTATTAATCAGCACTGTTATTAATTTGATTACATTTTTAAATCATTTGATAGTCCATCTTATAAGTCATAAAAATAATAACAATGATTTTTATTTTTATATCACCTCATTTTTTTCCCCTCAAGGTTGGCTTTGAATTTATTGGCAGTCTTAAGAGAAGCACATGGTAAGTGATCTATTAGTATAAAAATCATACGCTTTTTTTTATGAACTTGACATATTTGATGTGAGTGTACATTTGACTCGATGCTGTCAGCCAAGTCATTGCCAAGAAAATACTGTTTAAGTATAAAATGGAGCATAATGCAACTTCTGGCAGCCGCACAATGAGGCTTTGCCAAACACCTTATGCAGCAGTGCTATGCTTTTCATTAAAAAAGTACTCTACTGAGAATGGACAGATTGCTCCATTCCCAAGGAGACTCCTGCAAAAACCAAGGCTGAAGCAATCAACGGACGCCAGCGTCCACCATGCGATAGTGTCAAACGGGTGAGACAATGTACTGCAGGTGGACTTTCTCAGAGGGAAATCTGGTGATTCAGACAAACAGATGGTTTACAGCTCAGAATGCTAAAAAAACGAAAAGATGAAAGAAATAGTAAAGAAAAGACAATACTGGATCTCAGATTTTCAGCTGCATCTTGAAGCCATCCACCATCTTGCCTTAAAATGTAACAATGCAATACAATAATTTATACAACATTTATATATTATATAGATATGCTATGGTATTGTAAGGCCTGAACATTGCAATGTAAATAATCTAATAATTTACTCAATTACCTACGTAAATTGAAGAACAATTAATTGGTACATGCAATTCATTTGACTACTGGTTTTCACACACTGTACAGTAGAGAAATACTATATACATGTGAGGTCATACATTTACAATCTGCAAAATGTTAATTATTTTACCAAAATAAGAGGGATCATACAAAATGCATGTTTTTTGTTTAGTACTGACCTGAATAGTATATTTTGCATAAGAGATGTTTACATATAATCCACAAGAGAAAATAATAATTGAATTCATAAAAATGACCCCATTCAAATGTTTACTGATGCTTGATTCTTACTGTGTTGTTACCTGACTGATCCACAGCTGTGTTTTATTTGTTTAGTGATAGTTGTTCATGAGTCCCTTGTTTGTCCTGAATGGTTAAACTGCCTGCTGTTCTTCAGAAAAATCCTACAGGTCCCACAAATTCTTTGTTTTTTTAGCATTTTTGTGTATTTGAATCCTTTCCAACAATGACTGTATGACTTTGAGATCCATCTTTTCACACTGAGGACAACTGAGGGACTCATATGCAACTAATACAGAAGGTTCAAACACTCACTGATGCTTCAGAAGGAAAAACGATGCATTGCAAGAGCCGGGGGTGAAAACTTTTGAACAGAATGAAGATGTGTACATTTTTCTTATTTTGCCTAAATATCATATATTTTTTTATTTAGTACTGCCCTTCAGAAGCTACAGAAGATACTTGCATGTTTCCCAGAAGACGTTGCATTGTGTTTCCTTCTGAAGCATCAGTGAGCGTTTGAACCTTCTGTAATAGTTGCATATGAGTCCCTCAGTGTGAAAAGATGGATCTCAAAATTATACAGTCATTGTTGGAAAGGGTTCAAATACACAAAAATGCTAAAAAACCAAAGAATTTGTGGGACCTGAAGGATTTTTCTGAAGAACAGCAGGCAACTTAACTGTTCAGGACAAACAAGGGACTCATGAATAACTATCACTAAACAAATAAAACACAGCTGTGTATCATTCAGGTAACAACGCAGTTTTAAGAATAAAGCGAATGTAAACTTTTCAACTGGCTCATTTTATAAATTCATCTATTATTTCTCTTGTAGACTATGTGTTAATGACTTTTATGTGGAATATCTTACTCAGGTCAGTACTAAATAAAAAATAACATGCATTTTTTATGATTCCTCTTACTTTGCTAAAATAATCAACAGATTCTGCAAGGTGTATGTAAACTTTTGACCTCAACTGTAGATGCCCATTTCCACCACATTTAAAAAGCATACTTGTAAGATCAAAAGTTGTGTAATTATGAGATAAAAAAGACTATCACTTAAATTGTAATTATGGAATGAAAATCAAGATTAATCTAAATGATGACATGTAAAAGTCATAATTATGAGAAACAAGTCAAAATTATGAGTCATAATTATAAGATAAAAGTTGAAATTATGATATACTAAGATGACATAAGTAATTACGACTTACCAATTGTTGTTCTTATGCAGCAGAAAAGGGCTTTAGACGCAGGGATAATTCAAGTAGTTAGTAATTATGTGGTACACATTCAAGTTGTGATATCTGAAGTCTCACAAATCAAGGTGAAATGTAAACAGCACCCGTTTCTACAAAGTCACTGCATATTCTTCTGACTTATTTATGGTTTACTGAGCAGGTCACTTCCCTGCTTGCTTGAACAGCTGCTGCCAAGCTAACCCTTTCAGAAAACAAGGTTTTGAGGACAACACTTGACCTGCTTGCTGTCAGCTCTCTCATTTCTTATGAAGCTATATGATGACCTCTTAAAATAGCCTTTGCCTGGGTCAAATGAATTATTTATCTAGGCTTTTGCATGCCTGTGACATGTAAATGCTTCATACCCAAGAGCCTCCTCTCAACTTCAGTACCTTGGGGCATTTCTCTGCCCATGACAAAAGCTAAAAAGTTCACTTGTCTGTACAAAAACTCTTATTTCCATTTTTATCCACCATTTTTCAATATGTATTCAGTTTAGTTGTATTCTCTATTAGTCTTACAGGAAATATACATATTAAACCAGGCTAAACTGGTTTGCTAATCTACAATAAAAGTATTAATATAAAAAAAACGATAAGTTTAAATGGGAAGCAGTTTACAGTATCGTACAATATTTCTAAAGCGCCGCGATCGACGTGATCCTTAAGCACAAGCCCCGCCCCCACGCCGATTTCATTGGTCAAATCAATCGCACAATCATTTGTCAACAAAAGTTCAGACTTCACAAATTCAGTTCGCAACTATGCTACCAATGCTATTCTACGGATATGGTTATGGTTTCTTTTTCTTTTTTATTCTTTTTTAACGGATCACAGATGTGCGAGAGGGCAACGCCTCCATCGCGCTGTTATTGGTCTATTTTACTGGTTACACGATAAGTCCCGCCTCTAAAGTTCGTGAAATCCCGCCTCTCATAGTCGAGAGTGTTGCGTATTCTGCGTACATCACGGACAGGAGTAAACAATTCACACTCAGAAGAAATATTGAACTGTGACTGTGAGTGTCAGTCGGTTTTTAGTGAAATTAAAGGTACAACTCCGTGCCTGAGAGCATCATGACACCTGCAGTGTTTACCGAGCAATCGAGTCGGACTAATGATCCGGAAAGAAGGTAACTATTGAACGGAAGTCGTAATGTTTACTGCACGGTTCTAATGCGCATTCTATAATTATCTTAGCAACTGTGTGCACATTAACAGAGCTGGGTATATTACTTACAAATTGTAATCTGTTACTGATTCCAAATCACATGAAAAAATGTAGTTATTAATGCATTACATTAGATATTTTATGTTATGTAATCAGACTACTTTTAGATATTACTGTTGGATTATTTTAACGTAACTCGTTTATCACATTGATTTAAATAAGATAATCTTGTACCATACTGACATAAAAATACAAAGAGTAAATAAATGTATTCCATTTGTTTTTATTAATGACATGAAGTGCATTAAACATTATATTATGTTTCCCAAACTGGTTTATAAAGGAACTGCAGGGGTCTTATGAGTTTAATAAAAAGCTAATAATTAATTAAATCATAAAAATATACAAAAAATGAAATAATTTATTTGTTTACCTGACCATAACCAATGCCAGAGAACAATGCAAACGTGATACTTCATTAATAAAATATTTATTTTAAAATCTCATCTGTTTTTTCCCTGTTGGAAAAAACAGCATATGCTGGTTAGGTAGGTTTTGATGCTGGGATGCTGGTTTTAGCTGGTCCGTAGCTGGTTTAAGCTGGTCCAGGACCAGCACATGACCTGCTAAGGACCAGTATAAACCAGCATCCCAGCATCAAATCCTACCTAACCAGCATATGCTGTTTTTTTTCAACAGGGAGGGGTACTTCATGTAAATATATTAGGTGAAACCAGATCAGATGTCAAAAAAGTTTGTGAATGTGTGCATTAATGTTTAAAAGACAAAAGCCTTGAAAAGACAAGGTTAAATAACCTACAGAGTGATAATTCAAATAAAAAACAATGCAATAATCGATGCAATGTTGAAACACTTATTAAACCTGGAATGATTTTTTTAAATCCAGGGATCAAATGCTGCGTAGGCATCTGACTAATGACTGATCTTTGTGTGAATGTCCACAAAACTGTAAGACATTCTGAATGTATATAAGCGTAGGCTAATTTAGAAATGGAAATTTAAAAGATAAAAAAAAGGAATTAGGGAGAATCAATAAACTATTAATATTTTACTGCTGTTGTGTAAATAATATGTAATGATGTAATCCATTAAAAAGTAGCTGTAGTCTGATTACAAGTATTTGAAAATATAATTTAATCTAATTACATGTACTTAATTTTTGTAATCAGTTACTACCCAGTTCTGCACATTAAGTGAAAATATTATTTTACATTGGACTTAAAATCAGTGAGAACTTTGTCTCTCCTTCTTAGAAAACCACCAATTAGACAGACTGCTTGTTAGCAAAGCATGCTTTATTGATGAACATTATTTTAGTAAAATATAAGGAATATACAGTGTAACTCAGCGTAGTAACAGAGTACCTGTATTTCTCTTTCTTAAAAGTTATCAGAAAGGAACTGAATTCAGCGTAAGACTTTTTATCAGTAAATCATTAAGCACAGACTGAGTTCTCGATTAAAACATTTCTAACTTTCCTTACACATTTGGGATTCCGTAGCAAACTTTCGCCTCTTTGAAGAAGGCACCGGGTATTGTTTCTTGTCCCTTTTCTCTTTTGAAAAACCTTGACGATAAAGTGCTTTACTTTTCCAGGTTTGGGATTCGACTTTTTTGTTCTTCAAGGACATTCATCCTGCTGCCAAGAACTGTCAAACAGGAGCATCTCAGTATAAAGAGGTGAGAGGACACCAATTAGAAAGCCATCTCTGGCCAGGAGAGCCAGCGGCACAGCTTGCCACAGGAAGTGGGATGCCTGACTTCCTGCGTGGGGTCACAGCTGTTTATAGAGACACTGATATTTCCAACCAATACAGGAGCCGTTTAGCGCTGAAGGAGACAGAGCTCATTTGAATAGCAAAGTACCATCTCAATGTCACCAATGAATTTACATTGTCTTAAACATCTGTCGCTGGAACAAGGACTTCAGTGAAATTATACGAGCATGTGGGTGTCAAAACAGTTTATGCAGAGCAAGAGGCAGATTGTTATGAGCAGGGTGTTAAATTTGCTTGGGAGAGGCAGAAATGCAATTTCATCATTATAGATACGAGATATTCATTGTGAACGTCTCTCATATCTATGATGGGATGTTCATTTTCAATGCGAAGACGTTGTGCATTAAATACAGTTTGTGGTTTCATGTACACAAAAGCGTATTGGAATCCACATAAATATTTTCCAGAGGATAAACTTTTGAATCAAGTGTTTCCGCCCTTACTGTACACTGGCCTGCGGTTATCTAATATAAAAACATAGCTTTCGCTGAAGTTTCTGATACCTGGCAGAAACAGATTCTCTCAAAGTCTTAACACACGACCTGCACCCGCAAAAGTGCTTCTGCAATCATTTAACCAAAATAGAACTTTTATTACACGGAATTGCTTTTGTGATAGAAGTTAAAACACCTTTTCGCTCACCTAGAATCCTCATCTTGGTATCCTATCACAGCTCGGGCTGGGATACTCTTACCTAGGGTGAACAACTGGAGGTACGGCAGGGATGACGAGGTGTGATTGGCTCCTGCTATGCGCAGCTGTCCATGTCCATACTTGCCCCAGCGCAATTACACTCCCTGATCCCTGGCCGCTCGGCTGCCATGCAGTCAGACCCATTAATCTCCCTGGCTGAGTGGTGTGCCATGTGTTAACAGGGAGGTCCCTACTCACTCTGCACCTGGCCAGTGCAGTCAGGGCCTTGCCAGTCATTCTGCCTTCGCCTCACGCCTATCCTCGCTCATTGATTACACCTAACAAACCGGCTGTAACAACACGGGAACGTCTTCAAACATCTTCATTTGCTTTCAGCTCCAGGCAATTTACTCAGCAAAAGACATTAACATTTTTTTTAAAGTCAGCAGGTATTGTCAGAGCTGTGGCCTGGGGGTTGGTGTATGTGCATTGAGACATTGAGCCCTGGTGCTGATGTTGGAAACGTGGGTTTTAGTCTGGCTAGTAAAATTTTTAACAGTATGACTAGCTCTAATCTGATTGGCTAACTTTATGCAGCCTTTTGGACTCATGTGGCGTCAAAATGGAGTTGGAAATATCGTAATTATGAATGACTGAACGAATCGTGTTCACAATTAGGACACAGAAATTTAGATGATACGCGAGTTTACATGAGCATTCATATTTGTGTGTCAGCATATTTGTGTTTGCTCTGAGGGGAGCTTCAAAGGTTTCTAGGTGTTTCTAGGTGCAACATTGAGTAATCTATCATAGATGTATCTCACGAATCCTTTCATATACAAAGTGTAGAGAGAATGTAAATAAGAGATTCATTGTGCAGTGTAGAGAGCTTTGTTGATTATAATGGAACTTTGTGAGATCGCGTTAAGATGATTGCTTTTAATGATTTTTAAGGGAGTTTGTAAATGAGATATTGATTTAATACAACAGTTAAATAAACAAGGAGTTAATATAAAGTGACTTACATTGTCTGACTATACACTATTGCCTGATTTCGTCGTCAAAAATAGTCTAAAAAAAGTCACAACTGAACCGCTGCACATCTCCATTCAAACACAGCGGTGTTTTGTTTCTGAATGAACGTGCGTTTTTAAACGAATCTAGTGAGTCAGTGTTACAATTAATTCATACAATTAAATTAATTTAATTTCCCATTCATAAAGAGAGTCACTTGCTTTATTCCTAAATGAATCAGCCGTTCGATCGAATCAAATGAATTGATTCAGTATTAAATCAGCGACTTGCTGCCACCTACTGGCAGTTTTAGTTTCATTTTTAAAGTATCTTTTCAAATAATTTACTATTTCTGTATTCAAAATTTTATATTTAAAACAGTGATCTCAGCATGAATTTATAAATTTGATTGCACTCATGCCACCTCTGAGCCTCATTAAACATGAAAATACACCTACAAGCAACTTTTGTGTTCTTCAGTGCCGCCTCTGTAGTACTAATTAATTTTGTTAATACTGACTTCATTTGATTGGTAACATATTCTTATTCTACTTGTTCTTATTCTGTTGTTTTAATTAGAAATTTTAAAAAGCTTATAAAATAATTTTTTTTAAAAAAATGTACATAAAAGATGACATACTTTTAATAAAGTTAGAAAAATGCCATTACAAAGGTAAAAACAAAATTCCCCTGTAAATCATTTAAGGAGTCAAATATCTCTTCGTAATGGGAAGGCAAATTTTTTTTATCAGATTTTTTGATTATTGATTAGATGGTGCCCCTGACATTTTGACTGTGCTCCTAAATTTTTTACGTTACGAGCACAAGTGCTTCTAAAAAGAAAAGTAAGAGTAGAGGACTGGATTCCATATAAAAATAAGTGGTAGAACTGTATATGTTTCATCATATTGAATTGAGTAGGATCACAGTGTATTTCCTTTGTTTATAACACATCCATGTTATGTTTCCAACTTGAAAGCATAACATGTCATAATAACAAACACCCGACTCGGAAGTATGAGTTTCCCAGGCGCACTTATCAATTTAAAAGTACACTGTAAAAAATAAAAAACACAATTTGTTGAGTCAGCTTAAAATAATTTGTTACCCTGCTGCCTTAAAAATTTAAGTTCAGTCAACTAAAATAAGTTTAGTCAACTTAAAATGTTAAGTTGTACTAAGTAACAACTTAGATATTTGTGTTTGCTAAACTTAACAGATGGGTAACCCAGCTGTCTTAAAATTTTAAGTTGATGCAACTCAAATATCTAAGTTGTCACTTAGTATAATTTAACATTTCAAGTTGAATAAACCTTTTTTGAGTTGACTGAACTTAAAATTTTAAGGCAGCCAGGTTACAAATTATTTTAAGTTGTCTCAACAAATTGTTTTTTACAGTGTACTTTTGAGAATGAAACAATCACTAAATTTGTTAAATTAATGGCATACAATCTGGGATAAAATATTCATAATTTAGTTTGTGGCACCTAGTATCGATTCAATTGGATATTCACAGAGAAAGACGTGTATTTGGTTTTTCTGAATTATGTGTGTAAAATACTCTGTAGTTATTCCTTTTGATCACAGAGTCTAACACACTTTTACACATTGGTGTTTTTCATGTGTTTTCTGTACAACCATTTGCTAAAACTGCTGTACCATTACTTACATTATTATTATTATTATTATTATTAAAGTCGGTATATTATTTTTCTAAATCCATTTTAGATAAAGCCACTTAAATGGCAACAGAAAAAGCTGCAATGTGCACCATACCTTTCTTTTGTGGTTTAGTGAAAGATCTGACTGCGTGAGACTATTTATTCACAATCTAAATAGAAAAGGTAGGAAGGTCAAAAAAATTGCATGAATTACCTTTTATATATTTTTATTTTATGCAGATAGTTCAGGGATATGGTGGCAATGCCTAAGTAATTCTGTATTGTTTGAGCACGCAATATATTCTGAAAGGATAATTGCCTGGGTACCTGCAGTAATTTACCGCTTTTGTGTATTTTTTTTTTTTGGGAGTAAATTAGCAATCAGCCATATCCATTTGAAACAGCAGATACCTATGCACCAGAAAGCAGTCTCTTTTTTTTCAGTCATTGCTCGTTGATTGGCTGCTAACTTGTGATTAACACTGATAATACAGAGAATTAATAGAGATCCAACCTAATGTTAATTTAGGAGCACTGGTTTAATCACGGTCTGAATAACAAGGTCCCAAAGTTATGGTTTAGCAAGCCCTTTTTGTTCACTGAGATTAAGGGAGGGTCAGACAGTGCTCCATTGTTCAACTGGGAATGGAAACTCATTTGCGAAAATGAAGAATGTCTTGCCGGCATAAATCATGTTCCCTAATCCCTTCACTAATGCCACATAATGCAAATTGTCTCTTGCTAACAGATCATACAATAGAGAAGAGGAGTGAGGAAAAAAAAGTTCACAGTATTCCTGCCATTTCTAGTTTAATTAACGTGATCAAGACTACACATGTTGATTGAAACAGTAACAAAACAAGTCCCTAAATGCCGGAACAAGATTTGCGAAGCCAAGCTTTAAAAGCCGTATTATATTTGCCAGGCTATTATATTAAACTTGAATAGTTAAATAAAGGTAAAATAGAAGAAATGAATAATGAACACACTACTAAAGCACACCATATCAGCCTGAACCCTTTTTTTAACGATTCATTCACTGTAATCCTTTACACGCTTGTTGTCTTTTATTATTTGCTTTCTGTGTTGTTATACCACTACAATGGCTAATGTCCTCTCTGGTTGCTATTTATTGTGAAATGAAGTCTAAAAGAGTGGATTTATTCTGTTTTAAAAAAGGTATATCCACTGAAGCGGTATTCGTTTAATGCACACTGGTTTTATTTGTGTCGTAAATGTCTTTTTAATTAGCCAATTTAACAAAAATGAGGTTAGGACTGTCAGGGGGCTCATTAAGTTGAGGAAGGTCTCAAAGTCCCTCTTGTGACATGTGTATGGTTGTGATGTCATGGAGGAGGACAGGCTTTCGTGAGTCATGTTTAGTAGTGTACTCACATGGTTTGCAGAGCTTGTAATTACACATGCTAGTATACACTTCATCCCCAGCTCTCCTGGGCACCGGACAGAAGACAGCTAGACTGATTCTAAGGCCTGCTTTTGCTGGTAAAGCAGGTGTTCTGTCTGGTAGGACTAAGCAAACCAAACGTATTGTTTTTTAAAGAAGCACAATATTTGAACGTTGAATAATAAACTGCAACATGCTGTATTTTAGAGCAGTTTTTTTTTTTTAGTATAGTTGTTACATTATGATCTCTAATGATCACCAGTGCTGCATTTATTTGACCAAAAACCAGTGAAATAGTATTACAATTTAAAATAACTTTTTCTATTTAAATATATTTTGAAATGTAATTTATTCCTGTGAAGCAAAGTTGAATTTTCAGCAACAATTGCCTCAGCCTTCAGTGTCACTTGATCCTTCAGAAATCATTAATTCTACATTTCTTATTATCAATGTTGAAAACAGTTGTGTTGCTTAATATTTTTGTGGAAACTGATATAATTTCTTTTCAGGATTAGAACAGTTTCGAAGAATAGCATTTATTTGAAATAGAAAACCTTTTGTAACATTTTAAATGTCTTTACTGTAGTTTCTGATCAGTTTAATGAAACATTTTAGCTAAATAGAAGTATTAAAGACCCCAAACCGTCCACAGATTAAAAAAAAAAAAAAAAAGTGAACGAATGAGAAGAATGTGTTTTTACATTAACTTTAAAGGAGAACTCCACTTCCAAAACCACAATTTACGAATAATTTACTCACCCCCTTGTCATCCAAGATGTTTTTGTCTTTCTTTCTTCAGTCGTAAAGAAATGATGTTTTCTAAGGAAAACATTTCAGCATTTTTCTCCATATAATGGACTGTTATGGTGCCCCGATTTTGAACTTCCAAAAGGCAGTTTAAATGCAGCTTCAAACAATCCCAAATGTGGTTGTAAACAATCCCAGCCAAAGAAGAAGGGTCTTATCTAGCGAAACGATCAGTTATTTACATGAAAAAATACAGTTTAAATACTTTTAATTCTCAAACGCTCATCTTGCCTTGCAGTCCTTGAACTCTGTGTACTCTGACTCAAGACAGTTAGGGTATGTTGACAAGACAAGCGTCTGGCATTAAAAAGTATATAAATTGTATTATTTTTATTAAAATAACATTTTGGAAGTTCAAACTCGGGGCACCATATCAGTCCATTATATGGAGAAAAATCCTGAAATGTTTTCCCTCAAAAACCATAATTTCTTTACGACTGAAGAAAGAAAGACATGAACATTGTGGATGACAAGGGGGTGAGTAACTTATTTGTAAATTGTTGTTCTGGAAGTGGAGTTCTCCTTTAATATAATTGAAGTCAAAAATTTGAAAAACCATATTCATTATGTTTAAAATTTTAGTTCATTATACTTAAAAAGACAGCAACTAAACTTCAGTTTTTAAGTTAAAATGGGTGGATTTTTTTACTGTGTAGTTATATGCTACCAATTAAAAGTTTTTGAACAGTAAGATTTTTAATGTTTTTCAAAAAAGTCCTTTCTGCTTACCAAGTGTGCATTTATTTGATCCAAAATACAGCAAAAGCAGTAATATTTTGAAATATTTTAACTGTTTAAAATAACTGCTTTAAACATAATTTAACATGTAATTTATTCCTGTGATCAAAGCTAAATTTTCAGCCTCATTATTCCAGTCTTCAGTGTCACATGATCCTTCAGAAATCGGTCTAATATGCTGATTTGCTATTCAAGAAACATTATTATTGTTGTTGTTATTATTATTATTATCAATATTTGAAACAGCTAAGTACATTTTTCTGGATTCTTTGATGAATAGAAAGATACAAAGATCAGCATTTATCTGAAATAAAAAGCTTTTGTAACAATACACACTATACCATCCAAAAGCTTGGAGTCAGTTTAATTTTTTTAAATTTTATTTTTATTTGATCAAATATTAGCATGTTTCTGAAGGATCATGTGACTGGAGTAATGATGCTAAAAATTCATCACAGGAATAAATTACATTTTAAAATATATTCAAATAGAAAAAAGTTATTTTAAATAGTAAAAATATTTTTAAAATGATTGGATCAAATAAATGCAGGCTTGGTGACAATTTATAAAACAAAGTCACAGAAATATACATTAAGTTAACAAAATAATAATTTTAATAAGTTTTGTGAAATTCAACTTGATTTTTTTTGTTGTTTTAATGTAATTTAGTAATGTAATGTAAAAAAACCTGAACTTTAAGTTGAAATAGGTGGATTTTTTTACGGTGTGGTGTATATATGCTATTATTATTCAGTTATGTACTGTAATAATATATGATTAATAATGTGCTATAGTGTTGCACAATATACTGGTACTTAAAGTATCGCTATACCCTGCTTTTAAAAACGGTACAATTCCGCATTTTACCAGTACCGGTACTTTAAGAATGTATTTTAATAAGAGCCGTATTTCTGCACGTCTGTGTTAGTGAATGGCGCAGATGCGCAGTTTTGTTTATTACACACATAACATGTGACGTTTGCAGTGTTTTGCGGTGTTGGAGCGGTCTGACATTCTTTTGCGGAAAACTATCGTCATAAAATGAAAACCCTAAAGATCTTCACAGCAACCCATCAAAATAAAAGTTCGGGTTTACTTGACAGTCAGAAATATATTAATATATTACTTAATATTATGTGCTTCTAAGGAATATTTACCAGAAAAAAAATATTTTCCAGAATTTATTTACCAGAAAATTGTAAATACACATCATAGTATTTCTGAAAAAAAGAAATAAATAGCCCATAATAAATTAATTCTTTATTAAATCTTTATTAAATTATCCTTTATAAATACATTAGACATGCTTTTGATTATTACAATCAAATAAAATAGATAAAATAACTATGATCTCCATTTGGATCATCTATTATTCAATTACTTTTCCTATTCTATGTTTTTTTCATAGTATCGGTTCTGTAGTAGTATCGTGATATTTTAGTCAGGTATCGTATCGAAGACAAAATATTGGTATCATGACAACACTAAGTAAAACTAAGAAATTGTTGAACGTTCATGAAATAAAAACACTATACACAATAAAGTCTTACAAACCTCAACACTTTGTAAAAAAAAAAAAAAGAAATGAGAAATTGTAATAGATGAACTGTGGCTTGTGTTACTGAAAGTTGTTAGAACAAACGAAAACTGGAATAACCAAGTGAGTTTTTCACATTTGTTTTTTAGTGTATGCTGTAGTTTGTGCTAAAACAGCCAGACCAGTTGGAGCGGTCTGACATAAAAGCAGAATCAAAAGCACAGTGTTTCTGGTGTTAGCCGCCCCACCATTAGGAGAGTACGCCAGCAAGCCGAGAAAAAGGCCATCACCATAAGCTCTTTGGAGAGATTCATTGCTGTGATGAAGTTCACCACATTGAGCACTCATTGACTCAAATCCCTCACGTCTTGTTAAATGGCATTTCTGCTCTAAAGGGACTTGCCCCACACTCACAAGGCAGATGTTGTTGCCGAGAGCGACAGAGTCTTCAGAAGCAATGTGATCCTCCAGGACCAGGCAAAAACAAACACAAAGCAGCATTTCATCTGGGGGCTTTTCTCTTGTTTGGATGTGCAGTGTACACAAAGAAATGTGTGGCTCATCAAAGGCCCTTAAGTGATATCACATATGAAGGGAATATAGGCAGGCCAGGTGATAAAGGATTAATTCATGGAGATCTTTTTTGTGCACAGCTGCCAGGATAATTAGAGCGCAGACACACAAACTCCAGCGGATGTTCTCCTAAAGAGCTGCTGGGGCCACGTGTCGATTCGTAGGGCGTCTCTGTTGTTGTTGGGTCAACAGTTCTAGGGTTTTTCGAGAGCTGCTGTGAATATCAAAAACCATCCACGAATAGTTTCTGTGCAGGAAGAATGATCGCTGGTGACCTTACCTTGTTTTTGCATCATGTGTATTTGTTTTTTTGTTCAAGTATTTTTATCTTTTCTTAAATTTTATATAATAAATCAATACCTGTGAGAACACTAAAGTAAAATACAAGTGTATTCAAGTACATCAGCGAAGGTATCTCAGAAATAGGCACTTTTCACAGAAATAAGCACCAAAGAACATCGTTTCACGCAATAGCTTTGAAGTGTATGCATTTATACAAAAAATGGCCTTTCGTTTTGAAACTTGCATTCATTTATCAATAGCCTCTTGAAATACCGTAACCTTTATATAACAAATTACATGAGGTGAATCCAGTTTAAAATGAAAGATCTAATCATTGATTTTATTTTGATCATAGAAATAATAAGACTGTATATAAGTGTAGAATTAGTCACACAAGACTTACCCATGTGTATTCATTGAAAAGGGAAGTATTGCTGTCACGTGACTCATAGGTTTTCTACATTCAGGTCTACCTTTAATGTAAAACATATTTATAGTGTTCGGTGTTAAAGATACTCAGAAATTGCATTAACAGAGTTTAAAACAGTGTTGCCAACTAATGTTCAGGGAAAGTTGCCAAAGGCAGCACAATTTGTTGCTAAAAGGTGCTAAATGACGTTGTGATGTCACTGCGCGATGACATCATTATGTAATCACAATGCAAAACTGCATAGAATTATTGAGCATAGAAAATTTTGTGTATTTTCTTATTACCTATTCTGAACAATTATATTAGACAGTGTATTGTAGTATGCTACACTTAAAGAAAAGTCTGTAAAATAGGGCACAGTGTACTGTGTTAATTTGAAGAAATTGTGTACTGGTTTTTCACAAGCTTTTTTTTTTTTTTTACCTGAATTTAAAATGACACATTGTATTTTGTGTTTTCAGCTTACAGCTTAGAAATTACCAGTGCTTTTCCATTTTTCAAATTTTTTTTAACTGATCAACAAGTGCAGCAAACTAATAACAAAGTGTTATCACAAATTAACAATTATTACTGAACAGTTGCATTTAGAAACTTAAAG
>JAHKKF010534138.1:0-23369 GCA_019740295.1 Labeo calbasu
AAGATTTGATTGCTCAAACACAATTTAGAAAGGATAGATTTGATTCATGCGGTTCTAGCGGGCATTTAGCTTCCCTCCTGAAAGAAGAAGTTGACACTTCTGAGGAGTCAGCAGAACATTCTGCTATGCACAATTGTGGCAGGATTGATCAAAAGTTTAACTGATCAACATTCCACGCTGAGGTAAAAGTAATTTTCAAGATTTAAAAAAATATGTTTTAAAATCACAAATGCTGTCATCCTCAGGGGTACGAGATAGGAATGTTTTGGCGATGGATACAAGATTGTGTGGAGATTTTCAATCTTCTTCTAAGTAGCTCATGAGCAACATGACACCTTGCATTTGAAAAACTGAAGTTGGGTCTCTCAGCTGCAGGCCTAAAGGCCCATTCACTCCAAGAAAGAAAATGATAAATAACGTTCTAAAAATCGTTTCAAATGTAAGAGAATAGCAGAGTGCTGGCAGTGTTTAAACACAACCACCCTACAATTATAAAAATCCACCTACTCCTTCATTTTTAATCCTCAATAAACCAAACCAGTCTCATTCGGCATGCCGTTTTGATTCTCTAAGCAGTATGACATCACATTGTTTAGCCCCCGCCCACGACCGCTTACTGACAGTCCTGCACTGACATAGTTTCCACCCTCAGCTAGTTGTGTTTGGTTGTACGCTGTCCTCCTTTTTCTCTGCACTCAAGCAGCTGTAGCTTCAATGTCTCATTATCCTTGGTTTGAATGTAAGACTGCACATAAGAGTCTTCATTTTTTCCACACCCTCTTCTGAAGACAGGGCGGGAATGTACAGCTCATTAAATCAAAGTAAACAATGATCTGAAAAACACTTAGCCTCTTTGCTAATTAGCACACAAAATACCATTAGTATACTACTATTACTGCCGGAAAGTTGTACCCACGAAATTTCAGGATGAATGTTTATATAATCTGTTGATATACATGTCTCATTCTTCTTGCCACTTAATATATATAAGAATTCAGTGCAAGTCTGGGAGAAAGATTTGACAGTTTGTATCCAAATTAACAGCTTCCTTTGCAACAGTATCAAGTTCTTCATTTCCTAATAAACCAAACCAAAAAGGTATGTTTTGAAGCATGGCTGCTGGTTTAAGCTGGCCCTTAGCTGGTTTAGGCTGGTCATGAGCTGGTTTAAACTGGTCATGTGCTGGTCCTTAGCTGGTCCACAGCAGGAGCTAGAACCAGCTCATGACCAGCTAAGGTCCAGCTTAAACTAGCTCAAACCAGCAACCATGCTTCAAAACATAAATAATAATAATATGCTGGATTTTTCAACAGGGAATATGACCCCAAATGTAGCATAAATTAATACAATTTTTTTCCATAGCTTGAAAACAAGATTTTGAATCTGTAAAAATGCTAAAATTCTTTTGTTGTGCATTTTATTAGTAGTATGAGAAGACAGTATGTGTATCTGGTAAAATCAGGAAAATTAGCTGTATGAAAATACAGTTTATTTATAGGATGCTGATGGAAGAAATATAAGTATTGACTAACACGAAAATATATCAGGTGGCATTAAAGCACAATTTATCAACATTAGATTGGATTTTTAGATTTTATTAGAATTTATAATTTCTTTCGCACTGTATTTTCACATGTTATCACTGACTGCTATTTTACTCACTGGAAGAGCTAAAAATTGGAAGATGTAAGCATGTCAAATTCATTTGATGAATGAAAGTTTGATGATCATATAATAAAAGAGGATTTTTTTTATATTATTAAATTTTAAATTAATTAGAACCAACACGTTTTTCTTTTTACTTGCAGGTTTAACATTTGTATGCTTTTGAGTACTAAATGTTCCCAACACTGGAGCCAAAGTTAGTTAGTGTGTTGCAATAATAGATGCATTTGAACACGGCGGCTAGACGTCTGTCTTAATAAAAGAATGAGAAACAAGCTGAAGCAATCAAAAACCAGTAACAGTGTTTTGCCAGTAACAAAAGCGGTAC
Organism: Labeo calbasu; assembly: GCA_019740295.1. Taxonomy (NCBI): domain Eukaryota; kingdom Metazoa; phylum Chordata; class Actinopteri; order Cypriniformes; family Cyprinidae; genus Labeo; species Labeo calbasu. The sequence continues at coordinate 1,994 of JAHKKF010534138.1, forward strand.
TGAATTGCCCATATGAAGAGCCAATTATATTAGACAAAAATTATGAATGTAATCTTTACCATGCACATATGCAATATAAACTGTTGTTTTATGTTGTGAGGATTCTCTGTGATTGAGGTCCTTTAATTGTGATTTTTAGATTTTTTTTTTGCACACCTACTGAATCTGCCTTTCAACCAGGAGGTCCAGAAAAATCTTAAAAAGATGTTTAAACAGTATGTTTTGCCTGGCACATTTCTATATTTAGTTGCAGTGTTAAATAACTATATGTAACCATTTATACTACCATTTAACTATTTATAATCTTATAACATGGACAACAAGAATAGTTCAAGGGGATGACATAGATCTAGCAGAGTTTAGTATTTAGCTTACGTCAATGTTCAAATCAGTTTAAATTAAACAAAACAATATTTTGGGTTAAATTAGATTTACTTGTACTCTTTGAAATGAAGGTAATATATAAATATGAAAATTAGTATTCTGATGATGACCATTTGTTTCACTAATGCCCTGCCTGTACAAATCATCTCATAATGCACCTTAAAGGGCTGTCAAACGATTAATCACATACAAAAGTTTGAGTTTGCCTAATATATGCGTGTATACTCTGTGCAATTATGTATATATAAATACACACAAATTAATGTGTATATTTAAGAGAAATATGTTATTTATGTACAAAATATTTTATTTATATATAATATAAATTATATAAAATTATAATAAATACATATACTTGTAAATATTTCTTAAATGTATACATGAATGTGTTTGTATTTATATATACATAATAACTGCACACAGTACACACACATATATTAGGCAAACTCAAACTTTTATTTTGTATGCGATTAATCGTTTGACAGCCCTAAATGTTAGTACAGTCATGCATTYATTTGAGAATAGAGAAGGTATSGTGAATTAAAGTGAAATGCGTGACAGAGAATGTGTGGAAATAACAAATGTGAAGAAACATGGTCTTTGCAACTGGTTATTTATAACAAAATAAAACATGTTAGCAGTAAATATCTGACAAAAAAGTTAGTACTTATAAATCTATTTTCATTCTTGCGGTTCTTACAGATTATTTTCACCATTAAAACACACGTCACTAATCAGATTAACCCTAATTACACACACACACAAAGATACATAGATGGATAGACTATCAAGAAGAATATCAAGAGTTGTCTGATAAAATATGGGAATAATTTATGTACCTTTTGTATTTTTTGTGCAATGTTATTGTTCTCCGAATGATTGTTCTCCGAATTGTGGGGAAAAAACAAAGTATTGTGTAATTTGTATAATTAATTTAATCATTTAACATTGTTTTGTTATTTTTGACTTTCGTTAAAATCAGAAAAACTACTATTATGACAGAAAAAACTATCACCGTCCGGCAAACACGTGTTTCCGGACTGCCTCTGTTGACTTCCGGGAACATGGCGATCACCGGGGCGGCGGACGACCACTGGCGGAGTGCAAGGGGAGTGTAACGGAAGGCTGGGCACCCCGAGGTTACAGGCCCTGACAGACGAGTCCGCCGCGGCGACAGGAGATGAGTGTCGTGTATGAGTCTGTATCGAAATCATAGAGAGAAATAGTCACGATCAGGCAGCTTTACCTTCACCTATACTGATAATCACTGACTTTAGCTGCTGGGAAAAGAGTCGTGCATGTTGCTCAAGCCATGTCTTACCGGATCGCACCACATTCACGCACAATATTAGCCATATTTTAATAAAACTCTCGCCGCTTCGTGACGCGGAGCAAGTCAACCGCAGCTTCAACACGCAGATACTGTGAAATCATCGGTGTAGCAACTCGTTAGCAGCGCTCAGCTCTGCTCCTCTTCCGGGGCCTCAGCAGATGCTCCATAAATTCTGCTTTTACAACATGTCAGTCCCATTAAAACCTTTATTAAAGATCTGTTTGTAAATCCAAGCGGCTGTGCAGCACAGTTAGCCGTCGAATCGATTTGAATCGAGAGCAATAATCTTGCCAATGCCACCAACTCCTGCGTGCGTATTCATCCTCCTGACCCTGCACATCCATCCATGCGCCATCCTCTGAGATAAACATGTAAGCCTGCTTTTAACTACATTATTACACGAGGTCTTATGGCTATGTTGAAAGAAAATCATTTTATGTCTAGTCTGTTTTATAGTTGTATATTTATTAAGACCATTCAAGCTTTTTACTGTCACTGGACAGGTCCAGAACTGTTAAAGGTACAGTTCACCTTAAATGAAATATCTGTCATCATTTACTCACCCTCATGTTGTTCCAAACCAGAATGGAATGCAAAGTTGAGGACAAAAACATCATTAAAGTAGTTCATATGACTGTATTCTAAGCGTGAAGATATACACAAACTTTTTGTGAGCTCAAAAATTGTTGTGATCAATGCAAAGCATGCTTGACATTACAAGATGTGTGGAAAAGAACAACTTATAAATGAAGTAACTTGTACTTTAATGTATTTTAAAAACAAATTTATTACAGTGATGGCAAAGCTGAAATTTCAGCAGCCATTACTTCAGTTTCAGTGTCACATGATCATCAAAAAATCATTCTAATAAGATGATTTGGTGCTCAGGAAATATTTCACATGTTATCAATGTTAAAAATAGTTGTGCTGCTTAATATTTTTGTGGAAAGCTATTTTTTTTTGCCAAAAAAGTTGTTTTTAATGACCATATTCCAAGCTTTTTTTGAAGAACATAGCAAAGTTAAGGTTGCAAAGTTGTTATTCACTGAAAATCTTGACTTACTTGACACCGTAGGCCATTTTGGCGGCAGAGAACGTAAACAATGCCACTGAACTGAACAAAACTTGCGTATTTTGCTGATTATTGCTGCTGAAAATGGTCAGTTGTTGTCACGTTTTGGGCTGTACTAATTAGTCGGAATGCGAAAAACATTTGAAGTACAATAGACTGCCAAAAGTTATAACAAATCAAGGAAACGAGTGCAAAAAACTGTCTGAGGAACAAAGGGCGTTGGTGGTTGACCAAACAGTACCGGGATTCCAGGGCCTGAATCCTGACAACATTCGTGTTTGTTCTTATCATTTCCAGTCAGGTAGGTGAAATACTAGGCTAATGTCTAAATTAACACTGCTCTTATGTATCTTTACCACCTATTAATTTTATTTTGTCAAGGTATTGTACCTTTTCCTGCTTACTAAGTCCTTCGCTATATGATTTTCTATATAGTTTTTTGTATGAAAAGAGCAGCTTGAGCAAACTCCTATAAATATCTCCCTTTGTATTCCATGCAAGTAACAAGGTCAGATGGGTTTGAAAAAACATGAGGGTGAATAAATGATGACTGAAGAGGCAAATGTTGTGGAGCATTAGAATAGTCTAAAAATGTTGTTGTTCTCAGATACAAACACTTTCATGGCTAGCTGAAGATGTGGTTATAGGATCAGTGTTTCCATAGTGACTAGTCCAACCACTGACACACCAACATGAGGCACTGACAGCAGATGCACTTGTATTGTCAATCTCTGTTTTACAGCAGTTCAAATCATAATGCAATATTCAATATTATGCAGTATTTGGATAAGTGCTTGTGTGATATGCATTTTTAATGTGATCTCTCTAATCCTGAATATGTGAATCTACTGTTCCAAAATTTAGGGTTGGTAATATTTGATAAAATTCTCAAAAATTTATTTAATCCAAAGTACAGAAATTAAACAGTACAAAATATTTTTACTATTTAACTGTTTTCTATTTGAATATGTTTTAAAATGTAATTTATTCCTTTGATTTCAAAGCTGAATTTTTAGCGTCATTACTCCAGTCACATGATTTTTCCGAAATAATTCTAATATTCTGTTTTGCAGCTCAAAAAACATTTATTATTATTATGATGTTGAAAATAGCTGCGTATAATATTTTTTTTTTCAGGTTTTTTTCATGAATAGAAAATTCAGAAGAACAACATTTATCTGAAATAGAAATCTTTTGTAACATTTTAAATGTTTTTATCATCACTTTTGATCAATTTAAAGCATCCTTGCTAAATAAAAGTATTATTTCTATAATTTCTTTGCCAAAAAAAAAAAAAATAATAATAATTACATAAAATTATTCTGACTCCAAGCTTTTGAATGGAATAGTGTGTAGTGTTTCTATTCATCAGAGACTCCTGAAAAAGTGTACTCAACTGTTTTAAATATTGATGATGATGATGATGATGCAACAACAAATCAGCATATTAGAATGATTTCTGAAGGATCATGTGACACTGAAGACTGGAGTAATGATGCTAAAAAATTTGCTTTGGTTGCAGGAATAAATTACATTTTAAAATATATTCAAATTGAAAGCAGTTAATTTAAATTGTAAAAATATTTAACAATATTACTGTTTTTGCTGTATTTTGGTTTAAATAAATAGAGGCTTGGTGAGCAGAAGAGACTTCTTAAAAAAAACCTTTAAAAAAATCTTACTGTTCAAAAACTTTTGACTGGTAGTGTACGTAATAACAGTAATATTGTGAAATATTAATACAATTTAAAATAACTATTTTCTGTTACTGTTCCTGTGATAACAAAATCCTGTGAATTTTTAGCAGCCATTACTCCTGTCTCCAGTGTCCCTTGATCCTTCAGAAATCATATTAAAATGCTGATTTAGTGCTCAAGAAATATTTTTATTAATATCAGTGTTAAAGTAGCAGTTGTGCTGCTTAATATTTTTGAGGAAACCATGCTACATTGAAAAAAGCAGCATTTAATGGAAATATAATTTCTTTGTAACAGTGTAAAAGACTTTACAGTCACTTTTGATGAATATAATACATCCGTGCTGAATAAAAATACTAATTTCTTTAAAACAAAAATCATACTGACCCTGAACTTTAGTGTACATCCTTGATCAACCTTAGAATCATGTTACAAAAAACATCCTAATTCATAAATGAGGTCTGATTCTGATGTGAGGACGGGATATCCTCTCTTCCATTCAGCCCCTGATGGAAAGGGCACATCAGCCTGACAATTCTCAAGTTACCGGCTATTTCTGGAGCACCTCCTGCCTGATTCATTAGTGTGGAGATGAGTTTCTATAAGTGCTGAACCATAATGTTGCATCTCGCTGTGGTTCCAAAGTAAAAGCTGCTGGATACAGACTGATCTAATCATTTGTACTATAAAGTGTACTAAGTAAACAATGTGCTTTTTGTTTGTAGGAGTGTTCTTTTGAACTTCACTATTGGACCACCCTATATACCATGCTGGGGCTGCCTGTCCGCTTTGGCCTCTTAACCTGCAGGAGATTCTCCTCGCCCCACCAGCCTTCTCGCCTACTGAGTCTAGGTGCTCTTATTAGTATGTATACCACACGTATGTACAGCGGTGGTGGGGGCAAGCCAGGTCGCCGTATCGGCCTGATGGGAGGAGGGCCACCCATGCTGGAGAACCACCATCATCCGCTTCCGCCTCATCACCCTCATGTCCATCAGCCTCAGAGCTACCCACCCGTTTATCAAGCCCGTCTAGACGCCCACCGGCCCCATTACCAGACCCACCAGCACTACCACACGCACCCTCAAGTCACCCACCTTCCTCCTCCACACTTCCAGCCACATGCGCATTTGCACCACGGCAAGAAGAAGACCTGGAACTTCATCCACGAGAAGATGAGCTACGACACGTTCTTCACCATGAAGCGGCTGATCGATCGCTCGCGCACCGTGGATGAAGTTCTGAGATGGGTCACCCAGAATCCAGGGAAGATCTCGCACAATCATTACCCCATTGCCCTACAGAAGATCGGTCAGCTCCTGGTGCTGCAGCAGGCTGGAGGTCAAGCGGGTGGGAGTGGATCAGGTGGTGGAGGAGGAGGAGCAGGTGATGGGGCTTTACCTGCGTCCTCTGCTGGAGGTTCGGGGGAGAACGCCATAAGACAGATTTTGGATAATCAAGATTTTCAGACGCTGTGTGACGCCATTGTCAACGACTGCTCCAAGTTTGACAACTTCAGCATTGTTAACTGCCTTTATGCTGTAGCTGCTCTCGGTGAGTCCTTCATGTTCAATAGTTGAAGTGAATGTACTGTAGTTAGATAACATAGACAGGGACTTTTAAAAATTAATTTTTGCATTATTTTTGGATTACTAGTTAATTACGAAGATGATATTGATATTGACCATGAACATGTTACCCTTACCTCAAAAGAAATAAAGAAATTATGTGCTTTCAAATATATCAATTAAAGGATTTATTAAGAAGAAGAATGAAAATAGTAATTTATTTAAAGAAATTAAAAAAGAGAAAGCCCTCACACACAAACACGCATATATGTATATAAATACTTATTAAGAGTACTCAGTGCAAACACAAAATGTTTTCTGTACCATCTTGAATTTATGCTGTTATTAAAGCAAAATGATGTCCAAATACCAAGGAAATTATTTAAAAAAAAAAGTAATTTGAAATGGGTTTAGATGTAGCTCAGTTCAAAAATATTTTCATATTTAAAAAGTTTAAAAACAATTAAATAAATAATGATAAAATATTTGAAAGAAATTATAATTATAATATTCATTTATTTAAAGAGGAAAACTACACACAATATAAAAAAATGCACATGTATTTTGTATTCATCTGTGTTCTGTATCTGACTCAGGGTTGCCCAGTGACTCTCAGATCGTGCAGGTTCTGGAGGAAGAGTCCCAGGCTCGCCTGTCCCAGTTCAACCAAAAGGACATCTCCATGGTTTTCAGCAGCAGCATGAAGCTTCATCCGTCCAGCCAGCATCCTTTGATTGAATCATGTCTTGCCGGGCTAGAGAAGAACATAGAGCGGGAGCGCCACCCCCAGACGCTCTTCCTCCTGCTCTCCTACTACCGCACGAAATGGAGAGCGCTGCGGGCGGCGGATGGAGTTTCTCCTGAGCAGCTGGTGGTGAACCGGAAGATCCTGCGGCTGGTAAAGCACACGCTGGCCAGCGTTAGCAGCGTCAGGGACCATGAGATGGCTCTGCTGGATGAGATGCTGTCAGCATGTGCCAGGGAGGCTAGCAACAAGAGCCTCGAGCTTATCTTCAGCTCTCACCTCTTCTACCAGAACAGGCAGGAGAAGTTTGTGAGCAGCCTTGCAGGTAAGTTAACAACAGACACATTTTTTAAAAGAGACAATTTTACTAGACTTAGGAACAGTTTAGCCAAATATGAAACTTATTCATGTTTAAACCTTGTCTTTCAACAGCCCAGGGTTGATTTTTAATATTTTTGAAAGAAGTTTCTTATGCTCACCATGGCTGCATTTGATTAAAAATACATTTAAATATTGTGAAATATTATTGCAATTTAAAATAGCACTACCCTTTTGTGTGAAAAATTATGTATTTAAAAAAAATCTGATGAACAAAAAGAAATTACTGTTCATAAATCATTTCTAATTCTTTTATTATTTAAAATGTTGTGTATGTGTATAATCTGAGTATTAAAGGGATAGTTTACCCAAGAAATGAAAATTGCCCCATGATTTACTCACCCTCAAGTCATCCTACTTGTATGTGACTTTTTTCTTTTAGATGAATACAATCAGAGTTATATTTAAAAATTTCCTGCCTCTTCCAAGCTTTATAACGGCAGTGAATGGCTGTTGTGATTTTAAAGCCCAAAAAATGGCATCTACAAATCATAAAAAGCACTCCACATGGCACCAGGGGGTTTTATAAAAATTGTATATTTTGCTTTTATAAAACGATTATTCCATATAATGTAGTGTAATGATATTAATAAAAACATCATTCTTCCGCCAAACAATGTAGTTCCTCAGAAATTGGTTGTGGTTGCAACAAAATGGTTGCTGAGCAAAGGAGTATTTTACAACAGCTTTGAATACGGCTCAATCAACCTGAATCAAAGACCGGAACTATCTGTTTTACAATTGTTGGGTGAACTATCCCTTTAGTTAAGTAGTTCCGGCACCTTCCAGCAGGGACTAACTGGGTCAAGCTTTGACCACTTGGTATACGATGCCAGCTTTTTTTATATGTGAACTATTTCTTTGTACTAAAGTTTCTGAAATAATACACAATTTTCTGTTGCCAAGAACTGAATAGGGGCTGAGGAATGAGGCTAACTAAACCCTTTTTATCTTTTTAGAAGAGTTGCCTAAAAAGGTTGATAGCATTACGCCTTACACCATGGCCCTCATCGCCAAATACATCGCTCGCCATCGTCTCCGAGAAACACGCTTGCTAGACACTATCGCTGACTTCTTGGTCAAGAAGGGTGAATACCTGGACAGCAAGGTTAGACAACTTGTTCAGTTTCACTACTAAAGAGCTGTTTCTATAGGAAAGGACCTAAAACTTAGTTTAATTTTCTATATTACATAATGCTGATAAAACCAAATGAGCAATGTATTGTATTTACTTTCTCCCCCTTTCAACATTTTCTCTGTCTAGGTGATCCAGAAGCTTGTTTTCCCGTTCAGTCGTATGAGTTATCGGCCGGCTAATGAAGCTCCGTTTTTCTCCAAGCTGGAGATGGTGCTTGAACTAAAGGCTCTGAGCTCACCGTTGGCCACCGTAAACATCCTCATGTCTTTGTTCCAGCTGGGTCATTTTCCCGGGCTTGTTCTTCACCGTGTCTTCTCTCCATCGTTCATCAGTAATGTCACCAGTGAGTTCGAGTTCGTAATTACTAAATGCTTGTTTTGAAAGTGAACTGGTTGTGTTTGTGGAGTGCTAAGAAGATGTGCTTGTCTCTTGAAAAGTCAAAATAATCAGCCTTTATATGGCCTTATTTGCTTAGATGGTTCAAGGCTTCCTGTTTGTTTTTTTAATGTTTAATGTAACTTATTTATAATATCTTGCTTACACGTAAGTAAACACTAAAACCGCCTTAAACCAGTACACACACTTCCAAACACATTACAGGGCACAGATAGCAATAGTGACCTCTGCTGGTGGATTTATTTATTTATTTTACATAATATTCAGTGCGATTATCTATTTATATTTATGAATACTAGTTAAGTCATCTTATATGCTTACCAATATTGTGAAATATAATTGTTTATTTTGAAATTACTCCAGTCTTCAGTGTCACATGATCCTTCAGAAGTCATTCTAAGATGCTGATTATCACTGTTGAAAACAGTTGTACTGCTTAATGTTGTTTTGTGGAAATTGTAATACTTTTCCCTCTATTCTTTGGTGAATAGGAAGCTCAAAAGTTTTGTAGCAATGTAAGTGTTTATTTTTACTTTTTTCTCTCTCTCGTTTGTAGACAGCCCATATGCCCTGATTGTACGTCGCTACCTTTCACTACTGGATGCAGCCGTAGAGCTGGAATACAGGGACTACACTGGACCTCGCCTTCAGGATACCCACAAAGTGCTCATGTTCGACCACGCTTTAACTGCAGATGAGGTGAACCGCAAATACAGGTAAGTGACTTTAGTCTGCCAGTATCCTGAAATCCAGAAGAGATGTTGCATCAATTTGTCCAGGTCGCAGTGATCTCAGAGTGTTTGTGTTGCAGTTATAAAGGTCTGGTTGCAGAGGCACTCCGCCAGCTTGTTGGTGAGCACGGCTACAAACAAGATGAAGTTCTGGCACCGGGATATTACACAGGTCATTTTCTTGTTATAATCCAGGCGTTTGTATAGAGGTCGACTGATGTAGTTTTTTGCATGGTTGGAGAGCAGGGTGGCCGATGGACAATATATAAGCCGAAATCAGTCTATATGATATAAAAGAATAAATTGCGTTTTGGTGCTGTTTAATATTGAGTGACAGATCTCTGTAGTGCCTCAGTTTAAAGGAGTACTACACTTCCAGAACAACAATTTACAAATAATTTACTCAGCTCCTTGTCTTCCAAGATGTTCATGTCTTTCTTTCTTCAGTCGTAAAGAAATTATGTTTTTTGAGGAAAACATTTCAGCATTTTTCTCCATATAATGGACTAATATGGTGCCCTGATTTTACTTCCTAAATGCAGTTTAAATGCGGCTTCAAACAATCCCAAATGTGGTTGTAAATCTAGTCTAGCGTAACGATCGGTTATTTTAATAAAAATAATACAATTTATATACTTTTTAATGCCAAACGCTCATCTTTTTTTTTCCATCTGTTTTTGTTCCGAATGTCGAAAAACTCCTATCAACTTCAAAATTGTCCTATATCGCTGTTTTACCTTTTTTTGTTAAGGGTGTTTGATCTTATTTGCATGTTCACTTTACAAAGACTGGGTCGGAACTACTGCAGCGATGTAGGATGATTTTGAAATGATTTTTGAAGTTGAGGGAGAAAATACGATTAGTTTTTCAACATACCCTAACTGTCTTGAGCCAGAATACACAGAGTTCAGAGAAAGAAAGGCAAGACGAACGTTTGAGATTAAAAAGTATTTAAATTGTATTTTTTTAATGAAAATAACCGATCATTTCACTAGATAAGACCATTCTTCCTCAGCTGGGATCGTTTACAATGGCATTTGTGATCGTTTGAAGCCGCATTTAAACTGCCTTTTGAAAGTTTAAAATCGGGGCACCGTACCAGTCCATTGTATGGAGAAAAATCCTGAAATGTTTTCCTCAAAAAACATTATTTCCTTGCAACTGAATAAAGAAAGACATGAGCATCTTGGATGACAAGAGGGTAAGTAAATTATATGTGAATCTTTGTTTTGGATGGAAGTGGACTTCTCCTTTAAGAGAAGCGGGAGCACAAAGCACACTTAAACTGATCATCTCCTCCACTCAAACCAGTTTCAGCACGAAATAAACATGAACATCTAATGGTATGTTAAAAGTGGTACAACTTCCTGAAATCCGTATCCTGTCTTGTGTAATCGCTCAGTGTTTTAACTGCGGAAAAACGTCAGTATAACAGCTTGTAAACAATGTCACATTTACCTCAGAAAAAACATGTTCGGTGACTCGTTAGTCAGCTAGAAAAATGAACTCTAGAGAAGAGCATTTTGCTAAATATATACACCATAGAACATATTCATTGTCATTTTTACTGTTCTTCAGTGTTTAATTTATGTTTAAATAAATCCGTTAAGTTTTTATGACAGCCACAATTTAAATGTTTATATTTCAAAAAATGAATTGGAATAGAAATATAATTATGTAACTGTAACTTTATTAATTTAAGCATTTGTGTATAAATCCGGTAATTTTAACCTTTAATATATTAATCTAGTACGAACTGACTTACAGTATTACTGTATTTTTTTTTTCCTTGAGAAAATTTTGCATGTACTGTACCTCATATATATCCAAAATAACGATATCAAATCGCAATCGCAAGCTTATAAATCAGAATCTGATTGAATCATGAAATTTGAGTCAAAACCCAGCCCTAATCATTTCTACAATAAGGTTTACATTTATTTTACATAAAGTTTACTAAAATAATTAGAAATAAATCATAAAGTCCCAAAGTAAACTAAAGCCCCTAAAATTAAACTCTCAAAAATATAGATTTTTTTTAAAACCAAAAATATATATAAGTCCCACTACCAACACTTAACAAGCAAAAAGAAAAATTTAATGGCCGATGCCTATTCTTTGTATGAATTTTAGCATTATTAAATTGTATTATTTAGCATTATCATTTATTATTATTAATAATAATAAGTTTAGTGTTATTAAGAAATTCATGTGTAGTTTTCTCTTAAGGTAATAGTTATATGACTTTATGTATTTTATATGTACATGTATGTTGACTGTATTGATTAACTATTAATTTTTTTTTTGAGAGAGAGAGAGAGAATATAGTTGTAATTATGCTTAAGTATCTTATGCTCACCAAATCTGCATTTATTTGCTCAAAAAAAATATATATATAAAAATGTAAGCTTAAAAAGAAATTAAGTTTTTTGAGGAAAATATTCTAGGATTTTTCTCCATATAGTGGACTTAAATGGGGATCAACGGGTTGAAGGTCCAAATTGCAGTTTCACTGCAGCTTCAAAGGGCTCTACACGATCCAGGAATTAGAGTCATATCTAGTGAAATGATTGGTCATTTTCTAAAAAAAACAAAAAAATTCTATGCAAATGCTTGTCTTGCACTAACTCACCTCACACCTTACGTAATCTTGTTGGAAAGGTCACACGTGTTGTAGGCTGAGGTACCAACCCAGTGTAAACAAAGCAAATGTGCAAAGGAAGTCAAACACCCTTTACAGAAAAAGGTAAAACAACAGTGTCAGACGATTTTGAAGTTGGAGGAGAACATACACAGATATACACAGATGAAGAACTAACCACCGTGACCTTTCCAATGCGATTACATAATGCGTGAAGTCGCCCATGCACACTGCAGAGCTAAATTGCATACACTTATACAACTCACTGATCCCCATTAAGGTCCACTATATGGAGAAAAATGGTGGAAGGTTTCCCTCAGAAACCTTCATTTCATGCTGTTTTCCCTTATGGCAGATTTCCTGCTGTGGATCGACAGCACGGGCCGCGTCCTCCCCATCAGAACAGGCACACCAGCAGCATCATTAGCAGCAGGTTCAACCGCGTGTGTAGTACTGAACCTCAAATCTCCAGAGGGGCCCGGCTCTGTCGCGGCCCTCACTACTGACTTCCAGAAGTTCTCTCCCTTTGCCCCGTCATTGGAGGAAGGCGCCGACAAACGAGCAGGAGAGGAGTCGGCCTTTCTCTCCGCTCACATGCGTCCCCCAACCGCTGCAGCTGCAGCAGCAGGAGGATCTCAGAGGGTCGGCCCTAATGGAACGGTCGCGCTAGACTACAACCCATATTACACCACTACAGATTATTACTCGACTCTAGCCAAGGAACACTCTCTGGAGAGCCAGGACAGCTCCACCCTCAGTAGCCCCTCAGACTGCCTGACCCAGTCAGGAACCTCCATTCCAGGGACGGTTGCCCCGCAAGACTCCCTGTTCCAGTTCTCCATTGGAAAAATCTTGGAGGATGAGGGAGGTGCTGCGACAGGAGCAAACCCGGGGCCGGACTGTGAGATCGCGACATTTTACGAAGGTGTTTCATACCCAGAGGGTGGTGAGAGTGATGTTGTAGCCGCTTCTCCACTGCAGCTTCACAACCCAGACAACCCTGAAGCTGACCGGACCACAGGAGAGCAGGTGAAGAGGTCAGTCCTTCATTAATCATTCAAACAAATACAGTTGAGGTCAAAAGTTTACATACACCTTGCAGAATTTGTAAAATGTTAGTTATTTTAACCAAAATAAGAGGGATCATACAAAATGCATGCTATTTTTTTTATTTAGTACTGTCCTGAATAAGATATTTCACATATTTAAATAAAGTCCACAAGAGAAAATAATTATTGAATTTATAATAATGACCCTGTTCAAAAGTTTACATACACTTGAGTCTTAATACTGTTGTTACCTGAATGATCCACAGCTGTGTGTTTTTGTTTGGTGATAGTTGTTCATGAGTCTCTTGTTTGTCTTGAATAGTTAAACTGTTGTTCTTCAGAAAAATCCTTCAGGTTCCACAAATCCTTTGGTTTTTCAGCATTTTTGTGTATTTGAACCCTTTCCAATGACTGTATGATTTTGAGATCCATCTTTTCACACTGAGGACAACTGAGGGACTCATATACACGATTTCCTTTTGGAAAACTTTTGGAATATGAAAATCAGGGTAAATTTAAGTTATTTTGTCTTCTGGGGAACATGTAATCATCTTCTGTAGCTTCTGAAGGGCAGTACTAAATGACAGAAATGTGATATTTAGGCAAAATAAGAAAAATGTACATGTCTTCATTCTGTTTAAAAGTTTACACCCCGGCTCTTAATGCATTGTTTTTGAACCTCCTGTATTGGTTGAATATGAGTCCTTCAGTTGTCCTCAGTGTGAAATGATGGATCTCATAATCATACAGTCATTGTTGGAAAGTGTTCAAATACACAAAAATGATGAAAAACCAGAGAATTTGTGGGACCTAAAGAATGTTTCTGAGGAACAGCAGGCAGTTTAACTGTTTAGGACAAATAAGGGACTCGTGAACAACTATCACTAAACAAAAAGCACAGCTGTGGATCATTCAGGTAACAACACAGCATTAAGAATTAAGCGTCTGTAAACTTTTGATCCGGGTCATTTTTATAAATTCAACTATTATTTTCTCTTGTGGACTATATGTAAACATCTTTTAAGTGGAATATATCATTCAGGTCAGTACTAACTAAAAAATAACATTCATCTTGTATGATCCCTTTTATTTTGCTAAAATAACTAACATTTAGCAGATTCTGCAAGGTGAATTTAAACTTTTGACTTCAACTGTATATCTGTGCCATCCAGGCTTGAATGTCTTGCTCATTATCTTTAATCCATTCTTTCTGTCCTTTCTCACATACAGGGTTATTATGTCTGTAAATGATAAATGGCATTACTGCCATAATTCTGATGTGCTAGTCGGATCCAGGGCAATGAGAGACCGTCACCTGCAGTTACTGGGCTACATCATACTTCAGGTAAACACACTGAACAATATATTTACATTTATTCAATTTCTTGCAGGCTTAAAGTGATAAACTCTGTCATTAATTACTCACCCTCATGTCATTCTAAACTCGTAAGACCTTCGTTCACCTTTGGAACACAAAAGATATTTTTGATGAAATCTGAGAGCTTGCATAGACAGCAATGTAATTTCCACATTCAAGGACCAGAAAGGTAGTAAGGACATTATTAAAATAGTCCATGTGACATCAGTGGTTGCATTGTGGTAATCTTGTGAACACGCATCGAAGACTGACATGGAAGAGAAGAAATTGTTGAATAAAGTCGTTATTTTTGTTTTCATTGCGCAAAAAGTATTCTCGTAGCTTCATAACATTACGATTGAACCACTGATGTCACATGGACTATTTTAACAATGTCCTTACTACCTTTCTGGGCCTTGAACGTGGAAGTTGCATTGCTGTCTATGCAGGGTCAGAAAGCTCTTGAATTTCTTCCAAAATATCTTAATTTGTGTTTCAAAGATAAACGCGACTCACGACATGACGGTGAGTAATTATTGACAGAATTTTTATTTCATTTTTAATGTACTCCTTTTACTTGCAGTTGCCCTATTTGGAGTTGGAGAAGCTGAACGGGATAGAGGAAGTGAAGCAGTACCTACACAAAAAGCTGCTGGAGGTTCCTTTATGACGAATTAAATGGAGTGTGTGTTTGTGTGCTTCAGAGAGCATGTGCAACATCCACAGTTTCAAGAGGTTTCGTTGTTTTCAGAAAGACTTTGGTGCACGTATGTGTCTGTATGTATGTGAGCGTCTGTATGTGCGTTTGTACACAGGATGTGAACAGTCCTTGTTATCAGGACAAAACTTTGACTGACACAAGGAGTCGGGGTGGGTGTTATCGTTATTCTTTAATTACACAGAGGTCTTCTTTGGGCAAAGTTCAAAATAATATATGTAGTCTAACTGTGCCTGGATGATACGGCTTATTCAGCATCATCATGTAAACATTACTTCCCTCAGCAAATGATCAAGGGCCATTTCATTCTCAATATATCTAAAAAAAAATCAGCAGCACTTCTAAAATGTTTTATATTTTGTCCAGAGTGAGTGTTTTTTGGTATATATGGGGTTGAAAAGATTGGGTGGTTTATTATTATATGTTCCCCAGCATTTTAGTTTCGTCTCTGATGGTGTTCCCACATCTCCTTTTGTGTCCTCACTGTTATTTCGGTGTGTGTAGGTGCAAATTTGGGAGCAGGAACTTAGTTTGTCTTTTGGGGCAAGTATAGTATAGTATATTTTATGGATGTGGACACAAGTGTGCAGTGGTCTGGTGATGAGCCACAGCTATTTGTATTTCAGACGCTGCCACCACGACCACTGCTGCTCTTTGGTTTTAAACCGAAAAGAACTGAGGGTTTGGGGATAAATATGGACGTCTATATTAAGAAATAAATGGGGGTGTTGATTAAAAGTCTTATGATGTGAACTGTATGGAGAATTACAGAACAGATAAAGATGGAATGTACAAGAATTATTATATGCAGGAAAGGGTTACGTTTATGTATTTTATTTTCTCAAAATGATAAACCGCTTTGGTGTCATGTGAGGGGAAAAGCAATGCACAAAGTTGACTGCAGGATAGTTATTAAATAATGTTTTCATCTCTCCCATGTGGAGAATGTTGCATTTTTAGATTGTGCCTTTAGTGTATGAATCTGTCCTCACTGTAATCTTCAGACAAATTCTAAACAAAAAGCTTAATGAAAGTCTTCTATGAAAAGACAAGTAAATGTAGCTGCAGTTAAAACGATAATGTTCATTTCATCATTAAAAAGAAATTAATTCATGGAATCCAGTTGGATTTGTCATATTCATTTTTGTCACAGTGACAGGCAACAATCGTGTGTGATATTTAAGTATTATCATAGTTTATTTTAATAAGTACAAAATAAGTTTTGCATAGTTAATTTCAACTAAAGCCAAGAAGGTTTGTTAAATCAAGGCCTTGCT
This sequence comes from Labeo calbasu, assembly GCA_019740295.1. NCBI lineage: Eukaryota > Metazoa > Chordata > Actinopteri > Cypriniformes > Cyprinidae > Labeo > Labeo calbasu. The sequence continues at coordinate 18,478 of JAHKKF010534138.1, forward strand.
TACATTCACATGATTGATACGAAAAGCATAAAGAACCTAAAATCACATCTTAATATGAAAGATGTATTGTGTGTGAGTCAACCATATACCACTTTCTCTGTGTGCATTTGCTTTGCTCTTTCTTTAGAGGGAAAGATAATTTATTATGGGAAGTGAATGTAAGTGGACTGTGAGTGAGTGAATGTCTGTGTGTCAGGTAGCAGGCGGGGAAATGGATCGAAATGTCTGTTTATATATACATATTAAAATGTCTATATAAAAAAAGATTATTAAAAATGAAAAAGCAGAAAATCTAGTTTGTCTTGAATTCATTTTTTCAAGCCAGGACGATACACTTACAGTACACTCTACCCTTATGTCATGATGCAGCCGATATCCAGCATTATTTAAGTATTATTTATATAATATTACAGTATTTATTGACATTTTAAATAGCTTAGATTTTTATACTTTCAGTTTGTTTGGTAACTATTTTGCTGACCATTGAGTTGCATTCTGTTCTATACTATAAATTGTTAGTATTATGATTAATATTTTATCATCAATATTTTGTGGAACACAAAGGAATATATTTTAATAAATATTATTCTTTTTTATCAAATATTTATTATTATTAATGTTTTATTATCAATATTTTATTTCAGCTTCATTTCAAGTACAGAAAACTGTAGTTTGTTAACAGTAACACTGCTGATATGTCTAATCTGCGGATAAGAACTCAGAAACTGAATATGTAAATCCTGATAATTGGCTTTAAAAGAGATTATGGCGTGAGTTTAAAGCTGGCCTGTTAAACATAATGGATTCAGTCTATTTAACACAGTCTGATCAGGTGGTAGTGGCAGCTCTCAGTTTGTCATTTGGTGTCCAACGCATCTAAGCATCTGTGTGTGAAGGACAGACAGTAAAAACAACATCTTCAGATGATCTTCTTGCAAAATGTATTCACTAAAAAGCAGTGCCTACTCATTTTGGCACAGCTGCATTGACAGGTAAAGTGTTAAATGAAGTTTCTTAAAGAAACAGTTCACCCAAAAATGAAATATCAGTCATCAGTTTCAAATCTGTATGACTGACTTTCTTCTGCAGAACACAAGAAAAGATATTTACAGTTTTGGTGGCTATTGAGACAATAATCAAAATGTATTTTATGTTCTACTGAAGAAATATTAAGTAAATTTTGACAGTTTTTTTCATTTTTGGGTGAACACTTAAAAATGAAAATTCTGTCATTAATTACTTACCCTCATGTAATTTCGAACCCATTAATTAAGATAAAATATTAAGATATTTTTGATGAAATCTCATAGCTTTCTGACTCTGCATAGACAGCAACACAACTGACACGTTCAAGGCCCAGAAAGGTAGTTACAACATTGTTAAAATAGTCCATGTGACATCAGTGGTTCAACCGTAATTTTATTAAGGTACGACAATACTTTTTGTGCACAGAGAAAAATAAAAATGACTTGATAACGGCGGAGGACTGTCCTGGGTGAGAAATTGTTGAATAAAGTCATTATTTTTTATTTCTTTGCGCACAAATATTCTCATGGTTTCATAAAATTACGGTTGAACCATTGTCCTCACATGGACTATTTTAACGATACTACTTTTCTGGGCCATTATACGTGTCAGTTGCGTTGCTGTCTATGCAGGGTCTGAAAGGTGTCAGATATCATTAAAAATATCTTTATTTGTGTTCTGAACGAAAGTCTTATGGGTTTGGAACGACATGAGGGTGAGTTATTAATGACAGAATGTTCACTTTTTGGGTAAACTATCCCTTTAAGCATTTTCTCACAGAATTGCGTTTGTGAATTTACGTATACATTAATGATTTTAATTAAGCTGTAAAGCTGTAAATTGTCCGTGATAAATAATATCGATAAACGGTTTAATTTTGACTAGATTATTAGTTGTCTTGAATGATTTGTGTCAAACCAATAAACCTTTATTTTGAAGAGTTTTTTTTTAACCGGAAGTGGTCGTTGTGGCATCGTTCTGTTCTGCCAGTGATCAGGAAGCGCAGACGTTAAACGGTGCGAATCATGGACCATCATACAATGTGATATGTCAACGGTAAGTCATTTTTCGGAGCTTCATAGAGGTTTTATACAAAGTTTTAACTCCACTCATTTCGGGGACAAGTTCAGTTGAGGCGTAGCTAAAGGAAACAGCTGTGTTGAGCGCATGTTAGCTGCTCTCGAGCTTGTTTCGTAGCGGTCTCACCTGCCTTTACGTTCACGGAGAGCTTTTCACTAATAAACACACACCTGACGCTTATTAGATCAAAACCCAAGCCTTTAGAAACGACTAGAATTGGCCGTTTTTGTCAAAAATAGTTAACATAAACTTTTTAGTGTATGGTTACGTGGCTACTGGCATCTGTTTTTTCGTTTCCTGTTCGTATTCTTACCTTTACATTACGTTTCATTATTTAGACGCGTAAATCCACCTGTCGTATATGTGTCAAAAGTATAACCTTTTCAAAAGGTATTACTTTAAAAGCGATATTTTACCTAGTTATGAAAAGTATGTCATGATGTACTCGCCCTCATGTTGTGTCAAACCCGTATGACACTATTTCTGTGGTTCAGAAGAGATGTTTGGTAGAATGACAGCTTTTCTTCACTTTTATTGTATGCAATAAGATGCTATGAAAGTGAAAAGTGATTAAGACTGTCAGCTTTGTAATGTTCTGTCTAACATCTCTTATTTTGCTCCATGGATGAAAGAGTCACAGAGGTTTGAAACATATTGTGAGGAGCATATTATACCCTCTTTGCTCTTGAGAAATGTACTGTACAGTGGACTGCATGCATAATGAAAGCAGCTGTCATGAGGCTGCATGAGATACGACCTCAAACATGCTGACGTCCACTGTTAAAGAGGAGAAATATCTGGTTAACTGAGGGACCAGTTCACTGCTTCTCTGTTCAAAGGTTGCGGCTTATGCTTCTAACAGTTTAAAGGATTGTACACCGAGACTATTTCTGCGTTAGCAGTCATGCTGTGGGAAAACATCAAATTTATAGACCAGTTTTTTTGGCCTAAAATGATCCAGATGGTCATATGCTGTAGTTTTCTAAAAGAAGACACTACAGGCAAAACCACTGATTTTTCATGTGCTGGTTTTGAGATTTTGGGGTATTTAGCTTCCATAACATCCTAAATACTTATTACTCTTCCTTTCTGTCTGTAGATTTCATTTACAATGCATATCTTTTAAAAGCTGTTTTTTCAAAAATTGTTCTCATGCGCTCTTTACTTCAGTAGTATTATACACCAAAATTTTTGTTCGTTTATCATTTGCCTGATAAAATACTAGTTAATTCCTAATAACATGACAATTTTTTTGAAACTTGATGGTATTTTCTGATTTATGGAGTAATAAAGGTTCTCTGTAAAAACAAACAAACAAACAAACAAACAAAAAAAACTGTCAATAAAATGAAAGAGGACCTGGCTTTATCACATTTCTGGAAATCTTTACAAATAGTGTAGTGTTAATTAGATTATGCATCATTAACATATTCAAGCATAACATTTTAGAAAACTTTTTTGCAAGTAATGCAAAAGAGTTGTCTTAATGTGATTAATCAACTGAAGGATTTTAATTATATATATTGATAACATTTTTATGCTTCACCTGTAGTGTCTTGTCTTAAAGGGACAGTTCACCCAAAAATTCTGTCATTAATTACTCACCTTCACGTCGTTTCAAACCCGTAAGACCTTCATTCATCTTAGGAACGCAATTAAGAAATTTTTGATGAAATCCGAGAGCTTTCTGACCCTGCATAGACAGCAACACAGCTACCATGTTCAAGGCCCAGAAAGGTAGTACTGACATCATTAAAAATAGTCCATGTCCATGTGACATCAGTGGTTCACCCTTCATTTTATGAAGCTATGAGAATACTTTTTGTGTAGTAGTTTTACTTTGTTACTGTTCTTAAGTGCATTTGTCAAGTATCTGTACTTTACTGGAGTAGTTTTGCAGCGATGTAGGATGATTTTGAAATGATTTTTGAGGTTAGGGAGAGGGAGTATATACGGCACCATACCAGTCCATTATATGGAGAAAAATGCAGAAATGTTTTCCTCAAAAAAACAATTTCTTTACAACTGAAGAATGAAAGACATGAACATCTGGGATGAGTAAATTATATGTGATTCATTGTTTTGGAAGTGGACTTCTCCTTTAAGGAAAAAGAAAGGATGTGCTGTTCAGAACATGGTAAATACAGTATTTATCAAAGTGGGAAGTGATCCCCTCTGAGGGGACAATGTTTGAGAAGAAAAAAATCATTATGAAAATATAATATTTTCCTTCAAATGTTCTTCCTAACTTCAGGCCTTATTCTCATATCATACATAACTGTGACAATCTGCAAAACAACTAACTTTAAAACACTTTTTTTTTCTCACTGGTGAAAATTAGATGGTCTACTGTTCTTATAGCTTTATAACATTGCGGTTGAATCACTGATGTCATACGGACTATTTTAAGAATGTCCTTACTACCTTTCTGAGCCTTGAACGTGGTAGTTGTGTTGCTGTCTATGCAGGGTCTTAATTTGTGTTCTGAATATGAACAAAGGTCTTACAGGTTTGGAATGACATGAGGCTAAGTCATTAATGACAGAATTTAGTTTTTGGGTGAACTGTCCCTTTAAAGAACTATCCCTTTCCTATTGCCTGTGATCACTGGCTCAAATTTGAACCACATTGAAAACATTAAAAACTCATCAATTCTTGAATAGTGTACAGGAATTTTAGAGATTTCTCTTGATGGGAATTTTTTCCTGGTATGGTTATTACGGAAAAATGACTTACTGAATATTATAATAACAGTTTGTGTAAACACAAAACCTGCTTAGAGATAC
>JAHKKF010534144.1:0-43158 GCA_019740295.1 Labeo calbasu
TGACAGGAAAATATGACAAAAACATGGAGAAGTTACACATTTCTCTACAACCTAATCAACAACGTCCATACCTTGGGTGTGCTGGAGCCGGGTGGGTTGGGTTGTGCGGGGCAGCTGTGGCTAGAATTGGATCTGTTAGGGGAGGCGCCTCTTGAGGATGGCCGTGACCTTCGACCTCTGTAGCGGAAACTGGCCATCACCTGGGTAGTGCCTTCTGGGAGGATAAACTTCTCGCGCAGCTCCACATTGGTTCTGCCCTTAGCTAAAGTAAGAACATACAGTGCAATGAGCCGAGAGCCAAGACCACAGCAAAACCTTTAACAAGGGTTTAGAAAATAAGCCTCTGAAATGCTGTGGCTTTAGTTCAACATAAGGTCTATGCACAACATCTGTGGCACCAACAATTACAAGTCAATTCAGTATAACTGTTTATTGTTTGATCTGTAGTGTTGTGGATCAGTTCTTTCAATTCTTAAATCAATTTAATCCACCCTAATTACTGTAAACAGATTTTTTCACAAGTTTGTTGAAATAGAGGCATTTTTTTGTGGTAATCAGCAACAAACCACAGATGCTGTTCTGTGATGCTGTTCAGATGCTGCTCAACTTGATTTGAGCCCAAAACATTCCTTTAAAACAAGTTGTTTCAGAAAGCCATTTTAAATGAAAGACTTTAAGCAGGCTGGGAATGACGGGAACCCACTCAAATGAGCAAAACCCTATTCAGAGTTTTGTGCTTTGGTTTGATGTAGGGAATGAATCGCATGCATTTCACAACACTGGCAAAAATATGATATGATATGAAAAAAAGAAAGAAAGAAGAACATTGACGCTGCACAAAAATATATTATCGTATGGTTCAACAGGATCAACCTTCAGAAACTGCAGTTTATAAAACAATTTAGCGTAAAATATTCAGTTTATTGTGTCTAGTTCAGTTTAATGTGATGAATTATTCATATCTTGCAAAAGTGAGATTGTCGAGCAAGTTTCACTGCACTGCAACAGAGCTACAATAAGCACATGCAGAGAAAGCGAGAGAAGACTCATGACGCAACACAAAACCGCATGCTAAACGGTCCCAGACAGCATGATGGAAAGGGAAGCATGAGATTAATGTTAATGAGAATACCATTCAGGGATCACTGCAGCACACACACGCACACACACACAATGGGATGCACACATACCACTGGGATGGAGCAAGGAGAGAAAGTGTGAGAGTTGCCAACCTATAGGAGACTGAGTAATTGAAGAATTTGATTCCGAGCGCAACATTTTACTCCCGTGGTGGTGAACTAGAAGAAACGACAATTGGGTTCACTAACAAGGCAGCAGGAAAAGGGAAATTCTGAAAGAAAGGCTTCATGGGAAGAGACAAGCTTTAAGAATCCCAGACACAGCCAATTAGAGTGCAGGAAGAAAAGACTCAGCCATCAACAAATGATTACAGCCTACATAAGAAAATCCATCAGTAACATTTTCAACTCTCTAAACATTAAACTGCTTTAATTATTGGGAACTTTGGATTCTGTTCCAAAACCTAGTGAGCTGCATAGCTTTCTATTGTCTACATTGGCAGGTGCCTCCCAAAGCAGCATCCTAACTGAAATGGAGCCTCACAAGTGACCGGGTAGTTCATTTTTGAATTAGACTTGATCTGTTTGGTTCTGTACTTCTGCCTTCACCACAAAGGATTCGATACTGCTTATGAATTTGGCCAAAACGAGGTATCTTAGATAGCAGCACAATGATGAAGCTTTGCATTAGGATCTTGTCTATGATGTGTTAAAATGGCAACCCGAGGTTTTTGGAACAGAACCTTTGCAACAAGATATCAATGCATTTAAAAGACCTCTCTGAACACCATAAGCTGAAGCTGAGAACAACATGGAGTGGACATTACCTCTGCATGGGTCATTTTTCACCAGGAACTCATCCAGCGCCATCCAACCACCACCCACCCGCACCATCACCGTACTGCGCAGGATCCGCACCAGCCGCAGCTGCTGGGAATCTCCGAACTGGACACGAACAGAGAACACAGTCATTCCTCTGAAATACAGCCATTTTATGACAGGCACACAGCAGAGCAACATCAGAAACCTCAGCTATGTAACACACTTTTTAAAGTAGTAAAAACTAGCTGGAATCAAACGTGCTGGAAGTAGGGAGTCAAATCACAAAATTATTAATCCCAGCCAGATGCTGCTTCTGTTCTGTTTATCTCTGGCTTCCTCTTGTTGCTCTGCTGAGCCAAAACAGATTTTGATTGAGACACAACATTGGTTTCATTCCAGAAGACATGAAATGAATGGTCAATCCAACTGGTTTCATTTGTGGCTTTGTGCTAATTTAAGATTGATCATGAAAAAAATCTTGTGTGCGGTGGTGTGCTTCATTGTGTGTCATTAAAGGTGCACAAAGTGTTAGTTTGTATTGTTATTGTTATTGTTAGTTTCTATTACTGGCTGATAGATGAACAGTGGATCTAGACCTTATGATGCCACCACTGGGTGTGGATGAAGCAAAAGCAAACGATTTTCTTAAATACACCATTACAGAAATATTTAGTTTACTTGCTTATCTGTTTACACTCTTCAAGGCAATTAAACACATCTAAATAAATAAATACTATTTGTGTCTTCATCTCGTGAGTGAACATCATGTTAAACATTTGTCTGACAAGCTTATCAATTTCTGTACTACAACAGAAAAGTGACTTGGTGCACTTTTAAGACAAGGTGGACAGGACCGTGGTCAATGTGTCCACTAGGGTGTGCTATAAGTGCATTCTACAAACTTATTCAGGCTGAGGCTCGGTTTTCATACAAATATGGGCACTGGCACAGAGACGCAGGGGAACACTTGAGCATAACTCTACTGCATTCCCCTACATCCGCCATGCCAAAGATAGGAGCTAAAGAAAACAACAAGCCCAATGAGTTGCGTCCAAATGATTGCTGCCAGTTGGATATGGCCAAGGCTTACGGATTTCACAGCACAGAAAATTATGGCCTCATGCTTTCTGTTTAAAAAAAAAAAAAAAAGAAATCATACCATATGAGAAAGTTTTTCCACAAACCAACAATGCATACAGAAGTTGCACCGTCTAGATCTACAAACTACCATTCTCATAGAGGATGCGTGTGTTGACACTGATGCTCGACTCCAATCACACACAATAGGAACGATATGGAAGAATGGCTGAAATCGACTGAATCGCTGAAACTCAACATGACCGACACACTGATGGCGACCCGCTGAGCACCGCTCTGGCCTGCAAGCCCTTTATTCTTGAAGTGATACCCAGAATGAATCGATACCATTGGTGAATTTGGTGATTGGGGGGAGGAGAAGATGAATTTTGAAGCATGATCAAGAGAAATAGTCAAGAGAATCACAACGAACAGCTTTAAGAATGACCATTTACCAGGATACAGCTTTCCAAAACCGCAACGTGTAGATGGGGGGTTAGATTTTGATTGTCCCTGTTTGTTATAGTCTCGTCGGCGATTAAGGGGTCATGTAAGCAGTGAACGAGACCAAACTGTCAAAAGAATGGTTTCAGTTGATGTGATATAAAGTTCTCAATACAAAGGAAGAAAAACATGAGGTTTGCATGGCCTGCCCGATAAAAGCCCTTCACCAGCTAAGAGTCACGTATCTTCCCCAAACACCACCCTGAGAAAGCATGTAGCTCATGATTTTATGTGGTTCATGCACCTTTCTGCTCAAAATTTCTCCTGAAGCTTTGGCTTGTTTCAACATCAGCCACAAACCGTGGTTAAAAGAAAACCTGAGGCTCCCGTTAAGCAGAACTCAAATGAGATTAGGTAAATTAAGCAGGTAGCAGAAAGCAAGCAAACTGCGTTATGCTGCAAAAGCTGTCGCAAATTATAATCAAAAAGCGGGATGCAGTGCTGCGGAGAGAAATGCATTTGAACTCAAAAGCAGATAGTTAAACCTAAAACTGACTTCCAAAAAAATAAATATATCCATAAAACATCCTAAAATGCCCTAAATAAGCTGGGCGTCTGTAGAACAAGTCAACATGAAACATTCACATCCCTTTTTACTTCCGTAATGTGAAGCTCCATTCCAATTGATTGATATCACTGCATATATTTACAGTCATTAAATTCCCGTATTAACTACTGGCAAGGTCATCTTAGAAAAACGGTATTAAGTTTGCGCCAAGTTTCCACATTATGTTTGTGAACTATAAATAGCTGCAAACAGTAGAACTGTTTATTATTATTAAATGTAAACATTGTTTATTTGGCTCTTGGTTCTTGTTTAAGATGGGGGACAAGTTATAACACACAAAAAAAATAATAATTATTTTTAAAAACGTATCTATTTATGTATTAATTCATTTGATGCTTAATGTTGATTTCATGTTGACTAGAAACTATTTCCCAAATATCTGTGCTTGTTTAACTCAGACTTAAATTTATCTGCCTTAAAATTACTATTTCACAACATAAGAGATATTAAAAGGAACCCTGGGTATTAAGACTTGTATGGCTTCACATAACGTAAAAAATGTCTCCTACTGCTTTCCCAGCAATAAGAAGAGGAAAAAAGAGTAGAAAGATGCCTGTGGACGAATAAAACTTCCTAAAGACCTGCATCTGTGTTCTCTCCACTTTAGCATAGATGCCTTTGAAGCTTTTAGTAGACCACAGAGCTTACAAATGAAGTAAACATGCCGACACTTGTCATGACGCCACAGCCACTGAAGGAGTTTCTCACAAGGATTTCACTCGACATCCGGGTACGTTTAGACTCTCTACGGCGAAAACCGCCATTTGTAAGCTCTTTCTGTAGCTGTGGTTATCGTATCAGTATTTCAACCGTAAACAAAATAATCCCAAATATGTATATAACGATGTGAATTTTTTAAATAACATAAATCTTTCATGGGTTTTCTACTACATATTTCAGTAAGAGACATCATTTACATTTTATTAATCTAAAAAAGTCTTAATACCCAGGGTTCCCTTTAAAGACATTTTAGCACTTTTGGTGTTATTTAGCATTAAGAGAGTAGAAATGTTCATCTCTATTTATAGCTTCACTTGCACTAGTAACTTTCCCAAGCCACTACAAACTAAATGGTTGGCTGGCTTTGGGAAGAGAGTTAAAAACTTCTTTAAATATGCTTATCCGCTTGTGAGTTTAAGACAGCCTTAAATATTGGGGATTCAAAGACACAGTGACCGTGAATCAGATCAAACAAAAAGGGCAGCACATCAAATCCTTCAAAAGAACTATGCATGTTTACCTGATTTCCAAGGTAGAACTGATGTGGGGAAAAAACAGTGAAAAGACAAACATTAGTAAATATCAGTTCACTCTTTTTGGCTTTACAGTAAATTTTGTTGAAAACCAAAGAAAAACACAGAAGAAGTTCTATACAACTTTTCTTCAGAGTGGCACAGTTACAGGCCTCCAGCCAGTTAGAAGAAATATGTATTTATGATCACCTTTATTATTCCCTCAGATTACGGGAAGTCATAGAATGGCCGACTGTGACCAAATGTTACAGGATCTGTTTATTAGGAGCATTGGAGAGAAGTGGACTGGGGGAAAACCCTAAAACTCTCAAACTTGGGAGAATGAAAAATGCAATGGCACGTTAAAACGTAATGAAGTCATTCTCTTTGGCAACGGCAGTGTCGGGGCAAAGACGTTTGGGTAGAGGAGCAGTTTAACAGGGGTCTGTGGAGCACTGCCAACTTTCCAGGCTTCATGTTTCCATCTTGTCCTCAAAACATTCCTTATATCAGCTTTGATACAAAGAATCAGGGCCTTTGTTTGACTGAACTAGCAAGGCTGTTTACACACAAGTGTTATTGCCACATAAACATATTTTCTAATAAAATCAGGATTTTTTTTAGCACTGAGGTAAATGCTGTTTTTACATCATATGTTCTGAGGGAACCAGATACCTTTGTTGTAAAATGACACATTTAGGTCAATAAACAATTAACTTTTTTTACAACCATAGCACTGTGGTTGTTTTGGGAGTCTTGTGAATGTTACTTTTGTCTCTTTATTGTGAAAAATGTAAGGTTCTTGGCCTAGGCTTCAATAGTAAATCCGTTTCTTGCCTCACCCAGAAAGCATGAAAAATCTGTCACTTACCCGATATTTGTTGGCGCCAATCTGCTCTACTTGGAAGCGTTTAGGACACTTGCACTTTGCAACTTGGCGAGTCACCTAAGCACATGAAGTCATAAATCAGAAAACGACTACAAGAAACACTGCTGTAATACTTCCAATTACTGTGTAGAACTTTCCAGAAAGTAAGCTGATAACATTTACCTCATCTTCAATTTTGTCAGCATCGGTTAACGGTTTGTAAGCATCTTTGTTGGGATGTAGAGCAGCCACGAACTCATAGTAGTCGATGTAGCCGTCGCCGTCCCGATCAAAGATGTCTGCCACAGCGCTCATCTCCAGGCGACTGGTGGGGAACTCTACAGGACCAGAGAGATGTTGAGGGTATAGCCTAAAAGACCTAAACAACACATGGTTTGAAATCTTTCCTTACTTGAGGATAGGATGCCATCGATGAATTCCTGCCTTGTGACCTTGCCATCCTGGTCTTTATCAATGCGACGGAAGAAATCCATGACGCGTGATTTCTTGTGGTTCATCCAGCGCATGTAGCGCTTCCTCCATACGTCAAAGTCGAAGTTGGCGAACTCTTTCAGCTGAGGGCAGATTAGAGGAAAATGAGTGTGAAGGCACCTGCCATGAATCTGAGACAGATGTGAGGTCAGCTGTGCATGTATGACTGACCTCCTCCAGTCTGTCCAGAGCATCGTTGAGTTTCCTCCTCCTGTCCAGGGCCAGAAGCCACACCTGTTGCCACTTACTAACAAGCAGGTTCACTCTGGGGTTCTTAGTCTCGATTTGCGCCTGTGACGCTGCTGTGTACATGGATTGTGTGGGGGATCTCTTTCCTGATGACCAAACAAACAAAGGGCTTGATCAGCCGAACCTAAACAACCATTGCGTGCGCTTATGTTTGGTGGACTATATTACAAAAGTGGCTGATGTTTTTGTCTGCGACTTAATTATTCACATTAATTAGTCATTTAGTGTCTAGCTCAAGGGCACACGTTTACATTTCTTCATTTAACAGATGCTGTAATTTAAATAAGGAGCGCTACATCATAAGTGGTTTATCCTAAGGAGACAAAGTGTCATAATACAAAGCTTTACCCACTAGTCTATTCTAGGGCTGAGTCCAAAATCACATATGCTGTGTCCCAATTCACCTACTTATGTTATGTCCTAAAAGTATGTACTCTTTTTGTGAAGAAAAAGTACATATTTTTCAGTTTGTAGCAGAATAGTAGGCAAGCCTTGTCATAGCTGGGTCTTTAACGGACGCTCTGCTGCTTAGTTACGTGCATCCTGTCACTGTTTAAGTTGCCCTGTCAATCATCTGGTCACAGTCAATATAATCCACATTTCGTTAAATTTGATTTCCTAGCATATTGGTGAGAAATGAAGAGGCATGTTGATCTGCCAATAGCGAGTCTTTTTAATGCTGAGAGCTCTGCTTGTGTATTTGCATAATGATGCAATTTAAAAGTTAATGACCAAACATATCATTATAAATGTTCACAATGTTGCTGCAAATGAAATATAACATGGATAACATTAAATAAATATTATCAAACATCAATTATTTATCACTCAAACCCCTTTCTGTACCTGTCTGTTGGTCGTGCATATCTGCCATGTTTGTAGTTTTTTAACACTTTTTGTGCGTGTTTGTAGTTCTAATCGAATCCTCATCCACTGCGCAATGTGTTGTGGGCAATATTAGCCGATAGAGTGTGCATCCATCTGTACTTCGAATTCTAACATACTAAGATCTGGGACATAGTTCATACCTCTAATTATTTTTTAGTATGCGAATTGGGATGCAGCAATACTTCACTACAGCAGGCGAAAATCAGTATGTGAAATGAGTAGTATGTACGAATTCACAGTATTTATAAAAATACACTGAAAAAGATTATACTTTGGACCAAAAACAAACAAACAAAAATAGTAATGTGTTACAAGCAAATTTAGTTCTTAAATTATTTTTAATTATATTTATGGTATGGTTCAAAACTTACATTTTGGTTTAATATTAATCAATAATTTTGATCTCAAAGACAAAAACAAAGTCAAAAAAGTATATTTATTATGAAGACCATAAACTTAATATATTTATTTAGATTACTTGTTATGTAGGTCTCAGTAGGTTTAAAAAAAAATCATATTAAAGTAGAATTTTCAATTAAAAGACCTTAATTATTATTGTGATGTCTATTTAAAATATGCAGAATCTTTTTTTTTCTTCTATCTATTAAAAAAATAACACCAGAAAAATTAATGAAACCCACAATAATATCTGCAGTTAGTAAAGCTAGCCAGTTCTGTAAAATCAACACTCTGGTGTCATGCAAAATTACTAGTTTAAAAAGAATAGTTTTTTTTTTGGTAACACTTTACTATAGGGACCAATTCACACTGTTAACTAGCTACTTATTACCATGCATTTTACTAGCATATCGGTTGTTTATAAGTACTTATAAGGCACCTGTTCTGCATGACCATATTCTACGTCCCTAATCCTAACCAAAACCTGAACTATTACTATTAACAAGCAGCAAATTAGGAGTTTACTGAGGCAACAGTTGTAGTTAAATGGTTTGTTAATAGCAAGAATTTGACCTTAAAATAAAGTCTGACCATTTCTTCTATTTTTTTCTATATGGACTTCTTTTTTCTGTTCCAAATGTAATTAAAACACAGGGCTCAGCTTAGATGCTGGTACTCACTGACTGTCCGTCCTTTCTCTAGAACAGGGATTTGAGACTGAACCGGGGGATCCGCTGTGGCCTTTCTCTTATGAGTTTTGGTGATTTTGTCCACGTCCGGTTGTTTTCTGGTCATCTCTTCCATGAATGTCTGTTACACAACAGAGACACAAACAGCTTGTTTCTACAATTCATACTACTAAACCTTTGACTACTTATGTAATGCTGTTAATGCTCTTGATGCTACCTGGTGCTCAGCGATGAGTGTTTTGACCTCCTCTAACTCTTGAGGAAGAGGTTCCTTGTCTTTCTCGCCGAGTGTGGTTTCAGCCCACTGGAGCCAGCTCAGCAGGTTCTCCAGCAGCTCCTGAGTGGCCAGAAGTTCATCCAGAGCGCTGGAAAGTCTCTGCTGGTGCTGTCGGGCCCAGGCTGTTACCTGAAATAGACACACAATCATACTGGATCATACTGTACACAGTGTAAACAGTTACGGATCACCCATTGTGGAATCTGACCTACAACCTTCTGGTTACCAGCCCAGATATTTGAAGTAGCACACAAAACAGGAAAATACTTTCTTAATCTGGCGAGATCTGCCTTCACACAACTTTCAGAAATAACAAAAAAACACAGTTTTAAAAGTCTGCCTGGATCTGTTGTATTTACAAAGTGAATACAGTGAGCACTTTTGAGGAAGAACTAGTTTCTGGATTCACTGATCCAGATGAGAGTGGTATCAAATCTCCTAAAAAACAGTCTTAAAATCACAGTGTTAAGGCAGTTACATGTTTTCTGCTTTTTTCTGTATTTCTATGCAACCAAATGTTTTTTTCCTCATTCTTTCTATTTTTGTGGTAATGAATGTGTTTGTGCATTTTATCTGTCTGTCAGATGGTCTCTTTCTGACTAAGCAGGACTTAATACTCATCTACTTTTATTCAAACATACATACAGTATGATGTGCTTCTAATCAAATGCATCTGAATAATTTAGAGAAAACTTATAGAAATAGACAAACCTCTTCAAAGCGTGCTTTAATGATGGTGTTCCAGTGTTTGATGGTGGTGATGGAGTCTGGATGGCAGATGGACAGGATGGCCTCTCCCATGCTTGTGGCTTTATTCAGGGCCAGTCTTTTCTCCTCCAGCTTCTTCATGAACTCCTGCATGTATCAAAAGTTCTTTCATTAGCAAATGGTCGAGGTTACACAAAGAGTACCCAGGTGAAAAACAAGTGCACTTCCATAATGTACTTCATGTTCTCTAATTTCATGCAGTAATTTTGTACTTAATATACTAAAAAATATTCTAATATAAGATAATCCTAAAAAACACTCAAATGTGCTATTTTGGAACACAATGAATATGAACTAAAATGTGCTTTCAACATACTATCTCTGTTAATGTATAATGTATATGGTTAAACATGTTTTTATTTTTTTTTCTTGGTTTTTTAATGTACAAATGTATACAATGTACTTGTTATTTCAAAATAATTGATTATGCAGAGTATGTATGTCATCGACGGCATCCTATTTTCAGTACGTAGAGATTATGTATTATTACGTATCATTAGTAACTGCCATTTTTTCTCCCAAGATGTGGACGTGAATAATGTCTCGTGGAACAAACTATTTTGGATATTGAATATGAGATTCCACTATATGGGTTGAAATATGGATTGAACTCTTTCCTGGCAAGCAGTAGTTAATAAAGATTTGAAGCCATGTATGGCTTTCGTTACTCAGTTGGAGATGGAGAGAGACCGGGCTACGGATCACTACCTCACATTATGAGTGGAGCTAATAAAAAAAGAATGTCAGAGTTGTGGAAAACACTGTCTTGGAAAGATTACGATTCCTCTGGCACTCACTTGCATTTAAACGCAATGCTGTAATGTAGAACAGATACGATTTCATTTTTTGTTTACTGTGGCCCATCACTGTTGCCAGTAAATACTGATATGCTATTGTCACTGAAAGGTTTTACAAGGTAAATGTCACACTGATTCATTTGTCTAGTGTGGATTTTTCGTCACTGTTGCGGAAAACTTGCCTTGTGTTGTTCAATGAGAGCGCGGAGGGCTTCTTCATCGTCAGGCAGAGCACCGTGGAAGCGAAGGCTCTGCTCGGCCTCCGCAAGCCACTCCAGTAAGATATGAACAGTGGAGTGGAACTCCTCAGCCTAAAGAACAGTGTACAAATGTGTTAAATATGTAAATTCACAAAAAAAAACAAAACGAAAAAAAAAAAAAAAAAAACTTTCTTTATTATTTTTTTAAATATATATATATATATATATATATATATATAAATATTCAATTATTCTTTTTATGATTTTTTTTCTTCCATGGATAAGGAACCTTAAAAGCCTATGTTTATGAGTTAATTGCGCTATGAAACATACTGTTACTTCCATGAACAAAAAAGTCCTTCACAGTCCATTAAAACCAATTTGCAAAAAAGAAAGAAGTTTCTTGTTCAGAAATTCTTGTGGTTGTGAAATCAGTCATCTTGTCACAGTGAAGTAATGAATTAGTAGAACTCCAGTAGAACTAATAACAGAAGCATGAGTTTGTGGTGATCCATGTCGCTCTGCATTTCCTTCAGAAGAATCGCAGCATTACGCCTAACAGTTAGTGTGTCACATTTAGTGTGGAATAGTTATTTAAGGCTGAAGCAGGACAAACTCTACTGAATCTGACAGCAATTCTGCCACTTTTAAGTTAGTTTTGTTACTAACTTTTAGGACCGTCAGTTTACCATGTTAATTAATTAGTTACGAAAAAATAACACAATTAAAATATTTTAACACAGTTAATGCACTGGTCCTGCTCCAAGACCTCCACAAATGTAGTTATGCCTTAAAATTCAAGATACTGGTGCAAAAAATTCCCCTGTATGAGTTTTTGTCTCATATTTACATCATGATAAGCAATATCACACAAGCAGCGAGAGCAGTATCATACGAGTGCCACTTATGTCCGAATACCAAAGTGCAAATGTAATTTGCTACAACAGTTCAGTGTACAACAAGTTTTATTATTGTTTTAAATATTGTTTTATATTTTGCTCAGTTTTGCAAACCAAAAAAATTACCTAAAGCCACAGCAGAATTGTTGTGTATCTCCAAGCAACACAGCGGTGTTTTAGTTTCTGAATGAATCCGTGTTTTGTATGAATCATGTGAACCAATGATTCAATGGCCCATTCATAAAGTGAGCCGTTTACTCAATTCCTGAATGAATCAGTTGTTTGAACTAATCAAATGAATGAATGACTCATAAAGACATTTACCATCACCTGCTGACAGTTGTAGTTTCTTATTTAGAGTATTATTGTACGATTTCATTTAAATTTAAAAAAGGGAAACAAACTTTCAAGGGATAGTTTACCTTAAAAAAATGTCATAATTTACTCAAACCTGAATGGCTTACCGTACTTTCTTTTGTGGAACATAAAAGAAGGTATTTTGGAGAAGCTGTTTTGGTTACCAGTGACTTTCATTGCATTAAAAAAAAAAAAAAAACTTCTTTCATGTTCCACTTATGTCAGGCCATTGTAGCCTAAACGTTTATGTGTAATAATAATGCTACTATTTGTAATGTCTTTCTCATTTAACACAAAAATAGCTTTAAATAAACCTTTGTGGATATTTTTAAAATGAAAGGTAATTTGCCATTAATTAGATTAATTCATCGAAACAGCGACTTTAATCGACTGACAGTGCTACTAATTTTACATGCATTAGCTACCGTGGCTTGTTTTATTCTATTGGATAAAAAGAGGGTGGGAAATTGTTATTAAAAATGAAATTATGTTTTCAGGTGACGAGTGTAACATCTGTCAGCATGACTGCTTCTGACAGAGGGCATGTTTTACCTGACTCAGTGCCTGCTCGAGCCGTGTCTGTTTGGACACAGAGAGGCTACACACAGTATCCCAGCGCGTGCTCAGCTCTTGCATCTGAACTTTGACCCAGGACGAGTCATCGTGGCTGTTCTCAATAAGCTCACGGGCAGAGCGCTTCAAAGCCTGTACGCTGCCAGTCCTTTTGCCCAACTCCTTCTGGAACACCTGCAGTACACATGGAGAAACACACGTTTGATGAAAACATTCAACCAATCCACTTTTAGTTGGCTACATAGGCAGCTGCCTTCAAAGACATCATTCTAACCGAAATAGATCCTCTTAAATGAGTGATTTAGAATGGTATACATAGACAGCAACATCATTTACATTTAGATATTTAGCAGACGCTTTTATCCAAAGCGACTTACAAAAGAGGACAATGGAAGCAATCAAAATCAACAAAAGAGTAATAACATGTAAGTGCTATGACAAGTCTCAGTTTTATTTATTATAGAAAAAAAGAAAACAAATAGAATAGAAAAACAAAAAAGCAAGCTAGTGTTAGAGACCTTACAAAAAAAACAGAGTAGCTAGTGGTCATTTCACCAGGAGGGTACATTTAATGCGAAAGTCCGTAAAAGTGATTTTGTGCCTCTTTGGGATGGCACAATAATATACGGTATGGTATACTTGCAGAAGTCTGAAGTAATGAATTTAGGTAAAGGGGTGCAGAGCCAGTGGTGGCTCAATAAAAATTAATCTTGCAGCCGCATTCTGGATTAACTGTAAAGGTAAACATCATCATACATAGGCATTAAAGAAATAGAGCTCCTCACGCTAACGTGATACTCTGATAATCATAAAGTGTATATGGCATGGATACATGTTGGGTTTGATAGTCAATTTGTAATTAGATTTCAAGACACAAGTTTTTTAAGAACTACTTTCATTACCAAATGGATTATTTTTATAATCAACATTCTATGCACAATTTGGGTTGTACAAGCCAGAGCCCACGTCCACCTCTGACGGCATCACATTAGGGACTGATTAAAAGGTACTTGTCCTCTGCTATCAGTCACGCTCTTTATTAACAGCCAGGCTTTACGACATTTGCACATAAGAGCAGTCATGTCATCACCAGCTTTTAATTATGTAGCCTATGACTTTCCATCAGCATTGATCATTACAAAAAAAAGAAAGATTATGTTGGCTCTGTGACTTTGATGATGTGCTGTATGAAATATGAATCACATTAGGCGATCATTCCTTGTCTTGCAACTACATGTTCAGATATTTATAGAATATTGTCAAAAAGCTGGAGTTTCTTTAAGTTAGATCACCTAGTTCTAGATTGCGTCCGTAGAGATTGTGTGTAAACAGCACCAAACATAGTCAGAACGTTGCTGGTGTCCATTTTCTCAGGTTCTCAGTTCTGAACATGAATGAGGTCATCAGTAAGCTCATCAGCTCTAGTGTGTTCTGATGTCTACCCGAGCGATGTGTTTGAGTTTGGCCTTGCCAGCGCTCTTGTCACCTCTAATTGAAACCAGTGGGTTCTGTCATATTACACTCCTTGTGATGATACTACAGTGTAATTATATTTTATTCTTGCCATAAACTCCAGGAACAGAACCAAGAAATTAAAAACACAGGGACGGATATTTTAAGAAAGCTACTCAAGGCTTGAAAAATGTACACGCACACAGCAGCAGTACTGAGATCAGAGCATGGCATGGGTCAGACTGGACGTCCCGTCATGTACAACTGCTGTTTTGTGTCTTGAGCATGGGCGGTACCCACCAAGGCATATCGTAGGTTAAAGTTTATGTATTTGCGTCATCACTATACAACATTATTGTTATTTGTAATTAGATATGTACTATATTTTAGGTGAGGTTTGTTCTGGGGGGTTGAGTTTGAGCTTCTGTTGATTAGAGTATATTTGATGTGCTTTATGTTTGTGCGCATATGAATAAAAGCCTAAATTAAATCTGTCATGTAAAGCAAATCATGTCTTATCAGAAGACTTGGACTACACTGTTCAACTTATTTGCTTTTTTTTGTGTTTTTTTATAGACTTTCAATGGATGGACCAAAAAAGTGATGAGAGAAATAAATATCTAGGCCTGTGCCAAAACAATCATATAATATATTGCGGTAGTGTTTTATGGTATTGTGTCATTATTTTTATTCAGTAATGAAGAAGTAGGTTGTGTAAATCAGTCAAACTCATATGGGTACCTTATGGCTGTCGATGAGGTTCAGGACAAGGTCTATGTCTCCATGCACAGGCTGATCTTCAGCTAGCTGTGGTTCCACTTTATACAGCCAGTCGATGAGAGCCTGCAGAGCGTCTGTGAACTGACCTGAGAACAGCAGAGCCTCCTCCAACTTATTTTGCCTGTAGAAAAAAAAAAAAAAATTACAGATACTATCTATTATTTACTCAACATTCACATTTTAGGTTTAAAGGAGAAGTCCACTTACAAAACAACAATTCACAAATAATTTATTCACCCCCTTGTCATCCAAGATGTTCATGTCTGTCTGTCTTCAGTCGTAAAGAAATTATGGTTTTTGAGGAAAGCATTTCAGGATTTTTCTCCATATAATGGACTTCACTGGTGCCCTGACTTTGAACTTCCAAAATGTAGTTTAAATGCAGCTTCGAAGGGCTCTAAATGATCCCAGCCAAGGAAGAAGGGTCTTATCTAGCAAAATGATCAGTCATTTTTACTTTTTAACCACAAAAGCTTGTGTAGGACAGGCTCACGACGCTACATACTATTGAATCACGTCGAAGGTCACGCGGAATGTAGGCGGAGACACAGTGTTTACAAAGCGAACGCACAAAGACTGAAAAAGGTTGTAAATGCTGTTTACAAACAAAAAGGTACAACAATGTCCTCCTCTCAAGTTAAATAAGATGGAGTTTTTTGCCATACTCAGTACACAGACGATGAACTTGCACGTGATTCCTAGCAGTGATGGGAGGTTCGGATCATTTTACCGACTCCGACCTTTGAGTCTCATTCAGCAAAACGAACAAATCTTTTTTCGAGTCATTTAATTCATTTTAGCAAAATATAATTAAAATGTTATGTGTTACTTCCCTAACACATCTACTGCTTACACAAACGTTGATCACACTACAAACAAGACAAAACTATAATGCTATAAGGAACAGAAAAAATTAATTCACTGTTTACCTGGGTCTTTAGTCTATGATTAGCTCACCTCACCTCTTATCTAACAAGTTTTTGGGTTTGAGTCGTTTGTTCATCACGTGACAGCCCCATAAGAGGAACGAGCGACTCGAAAAACCCAAAGACTTGAAACAGGTGAACTAATTCCAGTACAGAACCTAATAGGACATTGCGGATGTGCGACTGAACGAATCACTCCCCGAGACGACTCGTTCTTTCCGAGTCACAATAAAGATTTGTTCAAAATGAAAGAATCGTTCAAGAACGATCCATTACTAATTCGTAGCATCGTGGACGCACATCCCAGAGCCTGTGCTACACGAGCTTTTGTGCTTAAAAAGTATACAAATTTTTATTTTTCGACAGATCGTTTGGCTAGATAAGACCCTTCTTCCTCAGGCTAGGATTGTTTAGGGCCCTTTGAAGCTGATTTTAAAAAGCATTTTTGAAGTTCAAAATCGGAGTGAGTAAATTATTTGTAAATTGTTGTTCTGGAAGTGGAGTTCTCCTTTACGCTCATATGAATGCATACAGAAAAATGGGTAACAATTCACAAGCTTGGGATGGGATCAGTAAGATTTTGAAGAAGTCTCTTATGCTCATTAAGGCATGCTCATGCAAATGTGCATAAATTGTCCTAAATTCAATACAGCCTGAAACTGGCTTAATTTTGTTTTGAAATACATACATTTATTTTTAATAGGGGAAAATCTGAAATCCACCCAAATGCACATGTACCTCTCCACAGATTTCCCGCAGACAGTGTCCCATTTGTCCCTGAGCTCACTGAGCATGTCGTCCAGTTTCTGGTTGTCATCTTGCAAGGAGGTCTTGTCCTTCAAAGCTCGGCCCGTGCGACTGGTGGTGTCATACACCGAATGCTTGCTGCCCAGAGCTTTCTGGAACTCCTACAATCCCCCCACACAAGACAAACAGAGGCGAAGGGTCATTCGAATGTAGCTCAAGGGCACATGTCCCGCAAGCCATCCTGTGAGGCCTTACAGGAAGCCTGATGTCATCAAATCCTGCCATTTGTATTTGTGACTGACTCATCAGAACATCTGAAGCACTGCTGAGCTGTTAATTACATACCAACACGCAGCACCAGGATCACACTATCCTCTGCTCCGAGTGTCGCCCACTCGTATCCTGCTTTAAAACCACTGATGGTGCACATCATCTCTGACTGAGGAGCCTGACTGCAGTTTTAAAGTATTACAATTGAAAAAACATGCTCAGTCTGTTTACTTCCCTTTGCTATTTTTGGCATAGTGTGACCTGAAATGATGACCTCCTTAAACTTCTAAAAAAAAACATAAACCTCTTTAAAATATATAAAGATTATCTTCCAAAAAGTGGCATAATTAATTATACAGGAGTTTAACAGGATGACACTTATGACCCACAGTCAACGAAAAACACAATAGCCGTAAGTGAAAAACACCTGGTATTGTGATTCACACAGTTCATTAAGCACCACGTCAGATGTTCCACATACACAGATGGGGGATAAAAACATAGATGCTAATGGTGTGAACAGGAAGTCTATATGACCCTGTTTAAACCTTCCATTTACATCCTTTTTTCTGTGACCGGGTCACAAGTGATTAGCGCCAAATATAGGCGTAAACAAGTATACTGTTTACTCGTTTATGTGTTGTCCACATAGTTTACAATCAAAAACTACATCTGCACTCCTTGCAGTTTTTATTTCCTTCCATTCCCTCTTGCTCATAAAGGTTTGTTTGTTAAATTTTCATTCCCATGAAAGTGATGTAGTGTGTGTCAAAACAAGAGGGGAGCGTCTTGATGAAATCCGTACACAAGCGGTCTGAGGACCAGGCATTTGGAACGCATGTTACAAGTTAGTCAAGTTAGTTCTTTAAGACTGGTCATGGTTTATTACCCTTTGATTAACTGCTAATTGGTCAGACTAGCTCTTAGCCTAGTTTCAACATAGTGGCTGTGTTTAGGCAACTGGCACCAGGTGGAAACAGTAATGTCTTGGCTAACCATTTGTCAGATCTCAGATCACAGAGAACACATTGTGTTGGACAGGGAAATGGACTGGTGTTGGTCACCTTGTGCTGGGTTAACTGCATCTTGATCTTGTCCGGATCATTAGCGATCTCTAGCTCAGAGTCCAGCGCTCTCTCGGACTCCTCCAGCCACTCCATCAGTTTGTTCCAGGTCTCATGGAACTGCAGAAGACAAAGGCATGGGAATGCGTTTGTGTAATGTGCAGTATATTATAGCATTTTCTTTTCCCATTAGATCAGAACCAAACGTTGTTTAACATCAGTGAACCACAGAGAATTTCTTTTGCCATTTTTTCACACTGAATAACAAAATCGTCATTCTTTCGCGTCCAACAACTTTGCGCTAACATTAAACACATTTATAAATAAATAATTATTTGCATACATATTCAACCCCTCAGGTTAGTATTTATTTTTTGCACCTTTGAAAGCGATACCAAAGGAGCTTGTGTTGATACTGTAGGTCTTTATCAGCTCTGCACATCTGGCTCATTCTCCTTTGCAGCTCCAGCTCAGTTTGGCTGCATGGAGCCTGTGAGTGGACAGCCTTTTTCAAGTCCCCTCATAAATTTTCAGTTGGACTGAGATCTGGACTTTGACTTGGCTACTCCAGGACATCAGCATTGTTGTTTTAAGCCATTCCTGTGAAGCTCTGGCTTTATGCAGAAGAATAACAAATCTTGTGTCTTGCCTTGCAAGGAAAATACAGGGATTTTCCTGTATTTTCCGACATTTATTTTATCCTGTACCAAAAGCTAGAATACCCAAGACTTGTCACAGTTTTAAATGGGGAAAAATGCAACGCTCATTATGGCAGCAAAGCCCCGCCTTCTTAATGAAAGCGCCAATCATTGATTAGCAAACTCAGCTGCCATAAGAAGTCCCGGTTGCTATAGAAACAGTCAGGGTTCTGAGACGTGCGCTCAGTACTGCGCATGCACACCGGCACATAAGAAACAATATTTATGAGGCAGTTCTTGTCTGATTTCATTGGCAATTTCAAATATGAAATTTAATCATAAGCTTGGTGAACAGTTTTGGAGAATTTGATGTTTCCCCATTTAAAGAGATAGGAGCTGCCCTTGCCTGCCCAAGAGGCGTTTCAAAGATGGCCGCTGAGTGAAATGACTTGCCTTAAAGGGACTTTGCCTGTACCCTTTATGGAGACCCGTTCGTGGTCAAGAAGAATCCCCACAGTCTACTGCTGCCCCAAGGCTACGCATGAGTGATCTTCTCTAATATCACTTCCAGAACAAAAATTTACAGATAATTTACTCCCCCTTGTCATCCAAAATGTTCATGTCTTTCTTTCTTCAGTCATAAAGAAATTGTTTTTTTTTGAGGAAAACGTTTCAGGAACGTTCTCCATATAGTGGACTTCTATGGTGCCCGTGAGCTTGAACCTCCAAAATGTAGTTTAAATGCAGCTTCAAAGGGCTCTAAACGATCCCAGCCGAGGAAGAAGGGTCTTATCTAGCGAAACGATCGGTTTTTTTTTTTTTTTAATTACAATTTATATACTTTTTAACCTTGAATGCCTAGCTCTTGTCTTGTCTAGCTCTGCATGCGCTCTGTGCATTCCGGTTCAATACAGTTAGGGTATCTCATTGTGTCCTCCAACTTCAAAATCGCCCTACATCGCTGCAGAAGTACCGACCCAGTGTTCACAAAGTCAAAGTTCAAAGAAGAGCAAATGCTCTTTACAAAAAAAAGATTAAAACAGCGATGTAGGACACTTTTGAAGTTGGAGGAGAAAATGAGATGGGAGTTTTTCTACATACCCTAACTGTCTTGAACCAGAATGCACAGAGCTAGACAACATGAGCATTTGAGGTTAAAAAAGTATATAAATTGTCATTTTTAAAAAAAAAAAAAAACGTTTTGCTAGATAAGAGCCTTCTTCATCGGCTGGGATCGTTTAAAGCCTTTTGAAGCTGCATTTAAATTTTGGAATTTGCATTTTGTAAGTTCAAACTCACGGGCACCATAGATGTCCACTATATGGAGAACATTCCTGAAAAACATAATTTCTTTACGACTGAAGAAATGACAAGGGGGTGAGTAAATTATCTATAAATTTTGTTCTGGACTTCTCCATTAAGTTTAAGTTTATTTGTTTACAGGGGCAATGCACATTAATGAACGTTACTGTAAATGAACCAGAATTAGCCAAAAGGCTATTTTTCATCTGTAGACCCTTGGCAGAATGTCAAGAATGTCCAAAAAAAAAACCCCTTTGACATTAAAGGGTCTCGTTATGTTGATCAATGGTAAAAGATGTCAAATTAAGTTCTCTGTGATTCAATCATTCCAACAGTGACTATATCTAGCAAGGATGTGTGATTAAAAAAGCAAGGCTTTTAAATTAGATTTATCCCACGGGATGTTTCCCACCTGTTTGGCACGTTTCCTGGCATCGTCCAGCAGGCGTCCTCTCTCCACTGACCGCTGCACGACCTTCTCCCAGCGGCCTTGAACGCTCAGCAGGAGGTTCTTGATCAACACCACATCCTGTTTCTGACTGAAGTACTTGAGGTGTGTTCCTGTCTTATCTAGCTCGATGATCTGATCCCGATGTGAGTTCACCTCAGTCACAAACACCTGCAAATCCAGCAGATCCATTTTAAGAAAAAAAGAAAGAAAACAAAACGTAATTATGGAAAATAACTATTGCTTTCAACTGAAACAATACGGCTCATTTAAAGTCACCATGAAACGCAGGTAGCGACAGAAAATAACTGGGTTTTTTTCACACAATGTAATAAGCTATTGTATGAGAACTTTATTACATTTTGATCACACTGTAGCAACTTATGATATAATCACAGTGGATAAGGTAAAACAAGCACATAATGTACAGCAAAACAATGTTTATAATATAATAATTATCGGTAACACTTTACGGAGTCCTTTACATTTAAGTACTGTGTAATATGAATTAACATAATCTTACTGTAGAGTTAGAATTAGGCTTTGGTTTGGGGTTACTGCATGTAAATATGCATAATTTACTGTTATTACTGTAGTAAGAACATGCAAACAAGGACACTGTAAAATAATTATCTGTCAATATCTGTCATTTATTAATGTTAACATTATTGCTACAATACAATACTAGCATTGTCTTTTTAAAGTTTAAAGTTTTTAAAAAGATATTCTTTTTTTCTTTTTTCTTTTTCTATATTGATACTGAAGAAGTTTTTTTTTTTCTAAGTAAGCTATACTTTGTGCTCAGTGTTGGTATTGTACACTGTTTGCCATTTCACAGTAGGTATACTCTGTTGTCAAATTAAAACATACTTAATATATTTCATATCCTTATGTATTAATAAGAAGTAATACACAACAACAGCAACAACATAACATAAAACAACATAAAATAATAATAATAATTGAATATTTAAATCTGGTGCATTTCATTTACATAAAAAAACTATTATAACAATATGACAATGTTTTAGTGATTTTATAATGTAACATATTTCTTATAATGTGAAAAAAAAATATCAGCTTAGGATTTTATTACATTTTAAGAAAAGCATTACAATATGAACATTTTATTACATTATTAACATGATACTTATGTGCAGTTGTTACATGAGTTGCTATATTTTATATGTAAAACATATGCACAGATGAACTGTTCACAATAAGATCCATAACATGCATAAAACATGCAAATAGATAGAGTGAATTTTCATTTCATGCTGAGTTAAACAACAAGCTGCAGTAAGATGCAGGAAAGTTTTTGTTAGACTTATATATCATGTTGCATATGATCGCAAAGAGCACTGACCTTATGCTCATCTATCTGGAACATGATGGTCTCCAGGATGAGGGAGGCAGGCGAGACCATAGTGAGGGTCTGTTCGGCCTGGGTCAGCCAGTTAATGAAATCCTGTAGTGAGTTATGGAAGTCTGTGGCCATCGCCAGGGCCTCCTCCAGTTTCACCTATGGCCGATCAAACACAAACACGTCCTTTCATCTCAGATTCATGTACAGGGACAACTGTAAATCATTTGTAGGCTGACCTCCTGAAGAGTGTAACAGCACTTTCATAACATGTCTCTTTAAGCGGCCTGACATGTAAACGTCTGCCTCAAGCAATGGGGTTTATGTTGGGACAACTTGAAATAAGCTGTTATACAATAGGCTTATTGTAGAGAATAAACTAGTTTGACAAAAGAAGGAGAAGGATTGGGAAACGTATTCAAAATCATTTGTTAGCGCTGTTTATCACAACAGGTTAGTAACAAGACAAGGCAAGACTCCTCTTGACATTTGGTGAAATATGATGACATCTTTGTTATTTTGGAGCATTTTCCTCATGTCACTGATAGGCAGAGGAGGATATGAGACACAGGAACTTCCCTTGCACTGCTGGATCATAACCACTCAATGATCTCATCCAGAAGCATGTGACTCACCGTATGTAATGTGATGTCTGGTTAGCATCACATGTGAGGAGGTGTATTTGTAAACGCTGCAAACGTTAATGAATGACTTCACTAGCACAGACAGGGTTCTGTGGTCAAACCCGGAGCCGAATATGTTGACATAATTTACTCACACATATATATATATATATTTAAGAACACAGCACTCAAGTCTTTACTTTTTAAAATTGCTTTTATGGTGTTTTTGACTATTTTTGACCCTGGACCACAAAACCAGTCTTAAGTAGCACGTTGTATCAATACAGTGCATGGGTCAAAATGATACATTTTTTCTTTTATACCAAAAATCACTGATATTACGCAAAGATCATGTTCCATGAGGATATTTTGTAAAATCCTACTTTATTTTTTAATACTTTATTATGACTTTCAATAAAAAAAACACATTTAATACAATTATACACGTAAATTTTTCCCTTAAATACATTTTTTCCCTTCACCAATAGGTATTTCTAATTTTTCCTTCTACTTTCTCTTCGACTCACTTTTTTTTTTCTTCTTAAGTGGTAAAATAATAAAAAAAAATAACAATAACATTTAACATACATAAACAGTTTTACATATAAAAAATTATTTATGTAATAAATAAGTAAATAAATACAGAACACAGTCACATATGCATATCAAATCCCTTGTGATCCCTAATTCCTAGTCATTCACATCAATTGATAATAATATTTAAGGTCCCACTTTATATTAAGTGGCCTTAACTACTATGTACTTACATCAAAAAATAAGTACAATGTACCTAATGTGGCCATACTGTATTAAAAAACACTTTTGCTGCTTTTGAGGTGGGATATGGGTAAGGTTAGGGACAGGTTTGGTGGTATGGGTAGGTTTAAGGGTGGGTTAAGGTGTAAGGGATGGGTCAGCAGTGTAATTATAAATGTAATTACAGAAATTAATTACAGATGTAATTACATGCAGGTATTTCTAAAATCTAAGTACAATGTAAATACATGTATGTACACAATAAGTGCATTGTATAATATGATTCATTTCAATGTAAGTACTTAGTAGTTAAGGCCACTAAATATAAAGTGGGACCATATTTAATAATTAAATAAAATAATAAACAAGTAAATTAAAAAAGAGGGAGGACTGTATAAAAGGGTAATTGGTATAATATGTTTTGTTTATAGTGAATACTTTAATTTTAGGGGTGCCCATAAATTTCCTACTTTAAATATATCAAAACGTAATTTTTGATTAGTAATATGCATTGCTAAGAACTTTAAAGGCGATTTTCTCAGTATTTTGAAGAAGAAAAAAACAAACCATACAGATTTAGAAGGACGATAAAGGTGGGTAAATGATGACAGAAGTTTTGTTTTAGCCTGAACTAGTGGTTTATTCCACTTCAGCAACTTTGTAAAAACCGCAGACAACTCTACTTTGTTCTGCAATGATTTATAACTCACTTTGGGCTCGTGCTGGAGCGAAAAAGAATCACTCATCTGACCACATCAAAGCACAACAGCTCACAGATCTGATATCACAGCTACATGAACATAATCAGGACTTTAACTCTGGGATCCAAACCAACAGCCCGGAGATGATGAGAATGAGTCAAACTGACATGAAGAACACAGAGAGCCCTAACAGAGTAGAGTGAGTAAATCAAACTCTCACCTTCCTCTCTGTCACTTTGGCCTGAACACATTCCCACTTCTCCTGCAGGTTGCGCAGGTCCAGTTCAGTGGTGCTGTCTTGACCCTCAGGGGTCATGGCCAAAATCTGCTGCCCTCGGTCAAGAAGTTGCTTGTATACTTCCTCCTTGGCTTCCAGTTTACTGCAGAGCTCCTACAAACACACAGAGACAACACGTTTACTGAACACCTGACATATGTTGACTATTCAAAGAGTTATTTCTGATGTTTGAGTGTAAATGTTTTCTTCATAGATCAACAGAAATCACAAAGTGTGAGTTTATAAAAAAGTTTTTTTTATTTGGACTTTCACACAATTAGATAAGGTCTGAACTGCGTTGTTTTTTCCGTCCTCATGTTAATATTTGAAGGACTAGTTCAACCAAAAAATACAATAATCACCATTTAATCACCCTGATATTCTAAACCTGTAAGAATGTCTTCTCTTTATGAAACGAAAAATGAGATTTTGGAAATCATGCAATGAAAGTACAGACTAGTGTCTCTCAGGAATCAAAAAGAACTGTAAATTTAGCTCATGAAACTCACGCTCTATATTTCTATGTAGTGTCATCTTTGGCATCAAAATGATTTCCTTGAGGCTGTTTGACCAAGTTTCTTGCACAGCCTAATTGTTTTGCTGCCTCAATATATCGTCAGGTGCCACGGATACTAATTTTGTGTTCCTTGATATGCTTTTTTAATTCTCAAAAACGGGCTGACTAGCATTATGAATCACCAAGCACCAAGGTTTCAGCTAAAAATCTTCTTTACTGTTCTACTGAAGTAAAAACGCTATATCTTGGATGGCCTGAGGGTGAGTAAATTAACAGCAAATTTTCATTTTTGGGTGAACTGTCCTTTTAAGAAGGACAGAAGGTCAGACGTGGACCACAAACCCAGTCATAAGGGTCAGTTTTTTGAAATTGAGATTTACACATCATCTGAAAGCTGGATAAATAAGTTTTCCATTGATGTATGGTTCGTTAGGATAGGAAAATATTTAGTCGAGATACAATTATTTGAAAATCTGGAATCTGAGGGTGCAAAAAAAATCAATTGAGAAAATCGCCTTTAAAGTTGTCCAAATGAAGTTCTTAGCAATGCATATTACTAATCAAAAATTATGTTTTGGTATAGTTACGACAAATGTCTTCATGGAACATGATCTTTACTTAATACTCTAATGTTTTTTGGCATAAAAGAAAAATCGATAATTTTGACCCATACAACGTATTTTTGGCTATTGCTACAAATATACCTGTGCTACTTAAAACTGGTTTTGTGGTCCAGGGTCACATATGGGTTCGGATCGTCATGAGGTTGAGAACACGATGACACATTGTCCTATTTTGGGTGAATTATTCCTCTAAACAAGACTGTTGTGATAAACATTCTCTAATGAAATACTTAGATAAACTAAGCAAAACTGCTCTCAATAACAAATGCGTAAATCTGTAAATTACAAATGTTGATATGTAAAATAAATATTGTGTTTGTTAGTTGTTACAAGCTTGCCATCGGTGGCAGATCTGTTGTAGTATTAAACACATACCAGATGGGTGTTAAGCTGCTCTCGGGCCGTGTCTGGTAAGCCTCCGAGGGCCTTTGATGCTAACAGCTGACGCTCTGTGTCTTTCAGCCACTGCTGCATGTCTTCAATTTCACCATGGAAACCTTGAGCCTGAAAACAGAACAGCCAGCGTCACAACAATAGAGTTCACACATTCATTACCGCCGGCCGGAGGGGTGACATTCAAGGGATAGGGCCTTGATTAATGGGCACAGATTATTGGTCTTAAAATGCCAAGTTTGTAGGAAATCTCTCAATTCTGAAACGAGAACAATGCTGTCTGGATTCAAAAGCACGGTCGATAAACAACTATGTATTTCCCAGCTCCCTGTTTTAATGTGGAAAAAATCTTAAAATCTTACCGTGACTGTTTTTTCTAACAGAATGTTTCAGGTCTATAGAGCAATTGTGCTTTTTTCATTTTTCATATTCATTGTACATTTTATATATGCATATAAGGTTGCTCTTTAGTCAACTTGTTATTAATTAATCATGTATCAAAAATTCTTTTTTGACATTTAAATAAAAATTGGAAACATTGTGTTTTTTGTAATTGTTCCTTTTTCCTAATTTGTATAGGTTTAAACATTCACCGTCAACATTTCAGTGTTCGCACATCAAAGTAAACTCTTTGAGCGAGAGCATGTGTGTGTATGGACATCTAACCCTTTACTGCTTCTCTTTCACATTCTTTACGATTAAGAGAGGACATTTTTGGCCTCATGTTGAGAACATCATCAATCATATCTCCATTTTAGGAAACGCTCAGCCTCTGAGATTCCAGAGGGTTGCCAGGTCTCTGGCTGGCTCTTATCCGTTCCTGACCTGCAGCAGGGCACTGTCCAGAAGCTGTCTTCTCTGCTCGGTCTTCTCCAGGATAGTCCTCCAGCGCTGGTTGAGGTTCTCCAGCTTGTTCTGCAGACCTCGCGCCTCCTCTCCAGCGGTGGAATCAATGAGGTCACTGCCGGCCTTATTCACCGCTTCCACCGTGGTCTTATGTGCCAGCACATCGTTCTGCAACACCTACCGAATGGAAAGAAATGACAATACGTGAGATATGCAGGACATCCGAGTGGTTCTGTGGCTCAGCGGCCGCATTATGAGAATGATGAGCCGTGACATACGTGGTGCTTGGCGAGCTCGATCTCGATGGCTTTGGGGTCGCCGCAGGCCTTCCTCTGTTCACTAAGCAGCTCTTCAGTATGAGTGAGCCAAGCCAGAAGTTCATCTAAAGCATGCTGGAACTGCCCTAGAGCCAACAGAGCTCCCTCCAGCTTGTGCTACAAGAGATCAGGACACAGTCATTACAATAATGTTACAATAATGTGTAGTGAAAAATCAAGAATTGTTATTTCTGTGCTGGACCTGACATCAGCAGCTCAGTCAGGGGTGTGAGCTTTCATTTTGGTAGTCTAAAGTCTGCATTACTGGAAATATGTCAACTTGCAGAAATGCGATCAGCCTATTAGGTTATAATAAAATAGGCCCATATAATTCATTTCAATGCAGTGAAAATTAATTTATAATATAATCCCTTTAGCACTTATGGCATTTCTTTAAATGCTTTAATTTCCCTTATTAGGAAGGCAAAAAAATCATTAAAATGCACAATTATTGCAGGTATCTAAACAAAACTTTGATTAAATCAAATAACCATAATCAGATGATTAATCAATAATTGCAACAGGCCTAGATTTGCTTTCATACACATTTACAGTCTTTCTGGTCACACCTAAATTTTAAACCAATCAATTTCCAGTGGATAAAATCTGCTTCGTTCTTTTTGAATATCCTGTTGCACTCTGGGATAGATCACATTACGGTCACAAAATGGGCCGTGAACACTGATTTTAATGTTTAGATCGCAGTGTCTGACCTGTCTGTTGATAATCTTTTTATCCAGATTCTCCCAGAGCATTTTTAGCTCATTCATTGGCTCCAAGATGGGAGTGCGGTCGGCTTCTTCCACCACCTTCTTCAGCAGGAGTCCGGCCTGATGGTTCAGCCTTTCCATCTCGATCTGTAGCTGGTACGCATCACCTTTGAACTCCTTCACACACATGACAGCACACGTTACATGATGAGTTTACTGTTTCACTATGGCTGCATTTGCACTGACTGGATATTTAGATTTTTGTCCTTCTTTTTAACATGCGCTAAAGACATATCTTTATAATAATATGCTGCCAGGCTATTGTGAACAAACTCTGCCACTAGTAAATTCTTGTGTACAAATAAAATCTTCAGCTAAAAGTATATAAATTCACCTGTGAACCATTTGAAATCTTGAATGGTTAAACATGTACAATTGTGCAGGCTTAAACCAACTGTGTAAGATGAAGCAAATGAATGGCTCTGGGTAAACACAGCTGCTGTGTGGTCTGTCAGCTCAATTATCCTCACAAAACAATCAAAAATGAAAGAGACTGGAGATAAATAGCTTTAAACTTTGATCTGGATCCACAATAACTTTGACAAAAAGCAACGCGTCATGGGTATGAGAAAATCTCCCCCACACAAGCAGTAAATCAATACCTTCAGCTCCTCGATCTGTTGTTTCACAGTCTCCAGGTCTGTGCCCACGGGCGACATCGAATCCAGTTTGCCTTCCATAATATCCACTGAGTCAAACATGTTCTGCACAGGAGGAGAAAACTATTGTCACAGGCTGTACAACATCCGCGCATTGCATCGAGTCGAGTTTCACTTATAGCCCCAATACAAATGTGGCTCAGGTGACAGTGAAAACGAACAAAACTAAGCCACACCTAAACCAATTCTACTCAAATCTGGAGTTTTGGGCAAACAAGTACAACTGCTTATTATTCCCAGTGGTCCCTTATGTGAGACTTTTTGAGAATGAGAAATAAATCAGCGACCAGCGTGAATCATTTGCTTAGCATGATTAAAGTAGGGCATGTTCTTGATCTGGTTACGCTATGGCAATGACAAAAAGCACTTCTTTTACTCTCTTGGCCCCCGCCCGGGCTTAATCATGTCACATGAATCATCCATTTAACATGATTTTTTCCTTCATGAGCACATTCAGCATGATAGCAGATTAGACTATGCTGACTACAAGCTAGCTACTGAATTTTCCCATGACCGAATGACCACACAGATATGTGATTAGAGTCATCATGAGGGTAGCGGTCTGTGTGTGTGTCACATTTACCTGGAGACTGTCCTGGAATTGAACCGCATCTTGCATGGCTTCCTCTAGAGTCTCTACTCTTTCTTTCCACGTCTTATTCAGGGTTTCCCAAGCTGAGTTCACCTGAGGGACGTACGAGATGTGGTCAGACATTATACAGTGTGACGCCAACTCTGACTCATCCAGCACTTCAGTTACACCAGGAACACTTACATCCCAGGTCTAAAATTTTTAAAACACGCAAAAGCAATGCAAAAATAGTTACCATAGTTTCTTACTAGAATGCTATTTTGGTATAAACTATGACTTTTTTTTGCCTCTAAGGTAAACTTTTTTTCTCCTATGCCTTCATTACCTCATCTATACTTTTCTTGATCACTGGTTTATCAGGTTCTCCACACGCTGTCATGAGCTCTGCCCCCAGATTCTGGACCACATTCAGTTCCTCCTGCAGCCCGTCAATCTCTTCTCTGAAGCCCTGTAAAGCAAAACAACAAGAAGATGAAGATGTTGCACAAAGCTGAATGACTATCAAACATCCTGTTCTTAAGCCTCCAGACCTCCACAGACTCTTGCTGTTGCTTGACCACTGAAGGATCGACTCCAGGCTCCTCCAGCTCTTTCAGCAGATCATGAGTGTCTTTGATGGTGACGATGAGAGCGCAATGATCGCACCAGAACTTCTCGGCTAAGTCCATGACATCCAGGAGCTTGGCCTCTCTTTCCTCCAGAAGAGCTTGGATGTCATTCCATAGAAACACCATCTGGTCCAGCTTATCTTGAACAGCTTCAAACAAAACCAAAGAAAGCATTTTGTCACAATGCTTTAAAACGAATAGTCAGACAAGCCCGAGGTGACAACAACATAGCTACCTTTGGCCGAATGGTCCTTGTCTGCTCCATCAGAGCGTGCAATCATCTCCTCTCCTCGCTGCTTGAGGGTCTCATACGATGGTTGAAGCTTCTCCAGGTCTACATTCACAGCTTTGTTCTCTGATATCTGCTCACGGATCTTCTCCACCTCCACAGAAATGGACGGAGGCTGGCGCAAGCGTTCTGCAATGCGCTCCAGAGACTCCAGCATGGGGTCTATCTTATCATGGAACTGTGGAGATTATTGACAAGTAAAAGAGGTTATACTTAAAGGAGAAGTCCACTTCCAAAACAAAGATTCACATATGATGTAGTCACCCCCTTGTCATCCAAGATGTTCATGTCTTTCTTTCTTCAGTCGTAAAGAAATTGTTTTTTGAGGAAAACATTTCTGCATTTTTCTCCATATAATGGACTGATATGGTGCCCCGATTTTGAACTTCCAAAATGCGGCTTCAAACGATGCCAAATGCGGTTGTAAATGATCCCAGCTGAGGAAGAAGGGTTTTATCTAGCGAAACGATCGGTTATTTTCATTAAAAAAAAACAATATAAATACTTTTTAATCTCAAACGCTCTTCTTGCCTTTCTCTCCCTGAACTCCGTGTATTCTGACTCAAGACAGTTAGGGTATGTCGAAAAACTCCAATCGTATTTTCTAACGTATTTCCCTAACCCTCAACTTCAAAAATTATTTTAAAATCATCCTACATCGCTACAGAAGTACCGACACAGTCTTTGCAAAGTGAACATGCAAAGAAGATCAAACACCCTTAACAAAAAACGGTAAAACAGCGATATAGGATGACTTCTAAGTTGAGGGAGAACATGAGATGGGAGTTTTTCGACATACACTAACTGTCATGAACCGGAACAAAAACAGTCCAGGCAGAGTAAGACAAGATGAGCATTTGACATTAAAAAGTATATAAAATGCATTATTTTTATTAAAATAACCAATCGTTTCGCTAGGTAAGACCTTTCTTTCTCAGCTGGAATCGTTTACAACCACATTTGGGATCGTTTGAAGCCGCATTTAAACTGCATTTTGGAAGTTTAAATTCGGGACACCATACCAGTCCATTATATGGAGAAAAATCCTGAATAATAATTTCTTTACGACTGAAGAAAGAAAGACATGAACATCTTGGATGATATGTGAATCTTTGTTTTGGAAGTGGACTTCTCCTTTAAGTCTTGCTTATGCATGCTTTTATCTTCTAATGGTGAGAGAGAGACACAATAACCAATGCTACTAAAAAGAACAGAACATCACTCTTTCAGTGAAATACTGAAATGTACCTGAGTGGATTTGGAGATGGCCTCATCCAGAGCACCAGCTCTGTGCTTGACATCGACTTTAAGCTGGCTGTACAGTTTGTCTGTGGCCTCATATTTCTCTCTGATTGGTGCCCCCTCAGTGGGACTCAACTCCACTAACTGAGGTCCAGTTTTATTCATCTTGTCGATGTGTGGTTTGTGCTCTGCTATTAGCTCCCTCATTTGCTGGAGATGAAAAGTTTAATACTGTCAGAATAAAACACAGGACTGTTCATAACATCATCATCAAAAGAGAAAAAAAAAACTGTTAAAGGCCAAACACAATCCGACAACGTATCACACATATCTCAAATAGCATCTGTCTGGCCACTGATGTACAAAATACTTTATCCTCTTAGCCATTCTAATGAAGCACTAAGCCGTTCGAGGCGCTGCATGACCATGATTTTGTAACAGCCAAGCACAAGCCAAAACAGTAAAATCATATTCATATTCATTTGGATCCACTGAGGTGTTTACATGATAACCTTTCAGCCTTATTGAGCCATCAATCTGATTTAAAACATTATTTGGGTGCATGTAAACATAGCTGATGTTAACAAACACAAATCAGCTGTAAGTGCAATGCTAAACTTCATCAATGGTAAAAACAAATAAAATTGATAGTATTTAGTTCACATATATATTAACAAAATTATTTTATTTCAGACAGATGATGAACAGCATCCATTAACAGGTTTGTGCTAAATTTGAACACAGTGCATGTGTGTTTTTGGCCCAGCTGAAGGGATTTTAATAGCTGTCACAGCAGGTGTATATCTTACTCTCAGCTCCTCTTGTTGCTGTCGAAGTGCTTCGTATTCAATGGCCGGCTGAGACAGCTGAGTGAAGGTAGTTCTCGTCTCCTGCAGCCATGGCCAGAGTTCATCGTATGTCTCCCAGAACTGGCAGGCTAGAGAATGAGCTCTCTCCAGCTGCAGGCAGCGCTCCGAATTGAGCTGACTGACCACATTGTACTTCTCTGACAATGCCTGGAGCTTCACCTGTATGACACCACAGAGATTTTAAAACTCTGCTATACACAAATTAGTTTTTTTTAATACATTTCCTTTTATTTACCCTCAGTGCTTCCTTCTCTGCCTCATCTTTGTTGTTCATAATGGCATCCCCGGTCTTTACAATGTCATCCACAGCATCTTTATGTCTCATAATGTCCATGGAAAAGCTCTGCAGGAGAAATCGTGCTTTAGATAATGTTTGCTTTATAACATTCTGTATGTTTCTGTGACTGTGCTATGAACACATGACTGACCTTCTGAGCCTGTAACTGAGCTGTGGTCTGCTCCGGCTCAAGCCTAACGTCTCCAAGACAAGACAACTTCCTCTCTGCCTCTGTCAGCCACTCAAGCTCAGTGTTGGCTGCCTGCTCAAACTGCACATTAGGGAAAATACATTCAAACACTGATGTGTGACTGTGCATATCATATTTCCATACACTTCCAATACTTCTTACAAATCAGCACAGATTTAACTGACATATAATTGAATATGTATAATGTGATACTAAAGAAAATGTAATCATTATAATGCGTATCAAGATTTACTATGTAGACATATTCATATGTTCATAATGAACAGCTTCTTCTCCAGTTCACCCAGAGAATTAAAGGAAACAAAGCTGCTAAATCATGCCACAGAGAAATTCACACATCTTTGAGCTCATTAATGATTCCCCAGATTTACATAACAAAACATATTGAACATTTAGCAAATAAAGAACATTTAGCAAATGCTTTACAAGCAAAGAAATTAGCCAGTCAGGTAATCTGCATATAAAAGTCTAAAAAAGATATGTTTAATTCTAAGAGTGGAAAATGCTCATGAAGAAATTTAAGACCTTGGTTCAACAAACACTGACTAATATAATAACTGAATGCAAAATGTCACAAAAAATGTTCCTCTATTCCTCTTTATAATGACCAAACTTAATAATAATATATTTCAAATGTATTATTCTACTGTACATATTATTTACAAACTTAGGCGAGTCAGCTACACATGAATTTATTAAGTCTTCTCACTAATGTGATGCAAATGTAATCAATCTGGGTCACACTCCATTAGTATATTATGTAAATACCATCAAGGCAGCACAAAAGGATAAATTAAGTTTGAATGACTATAAAGCACCAAGAATTAGCACCACAATGAGGCCAATGACCCTTGGCAGCAATCACAAGCGCTGCATTGTTTGGGGGCTTTAACAGACTTCATTGTGAATCTTCCTAATAGAAGGGTGGTGTTATTTTTTCAAGCAGCCAAGAACCACCATACATACCTGCTGGGATTTTAAGATGGCAGCTCCAGTCTGGTCTACATGCTGTGTAATGGCATCGTTGGCCATTCTGTAGCGTTCGTTGTCATCTGTGACCATCCTGTCCAAGCCTTCTCTTGCTCGCCATGGAACGAGCTCCAGCAGAGCGCTGCTTACTTCATTAAGAGAGTCTACCAGTGGCTTCTGATCCTTAACCTCCTTCATCAGTGTCTGGATGTGACACATAAAGAAGCAATTTTAAACTGATACATCCACCATTTCTGACCATATTTAAATATTGATATCATAAACACTTTCTCTGCGTGTCTTGTGTTGTTGTTTTCTTAAATTAAGTATTTGTGAAATAAGAGTTTTTGGTAGCATTATTTTGCAGAGTCCTTGTTACAAGTTACATGTACTGTACTTACTAGAGTAATAAGAGTCAATTTTGCAATAATAACAAGCAAATAATTCTAAACCAAACCCCAACCCTTCAGTAACATGTGTTGTTAATTATTATTACTCACTTACTTATTTGTGACCCTGGACTACAAAACCATAAGGGTCAATTTTTTGAAACTGAGTTTTATACATCATCTGAAAGCAAAACAAATAAGCTTTCCATTGATGTTATGGATTGTTAGGATAGGATAATATTTAGCCGAGATACAACAATTTAAAAATCTGAAAATACTGAGAAAATCCAAATGAAGTTCTTAGGAATGCATATTATTAATCAAAAATTAAGTTTTGATATATTTAAAGTAGGAAAATTACAAAATATCTTCATGGAACATGATCTTTGCATAATATCATAATGATTTTGGCATAAAAGAAAAAATCGATAATTTTGACCCATACAGTGTATTGTTGGCTTTTGCTACAAATATACCCGTGCTACTTAGGACAGGGTCACATTTGTGTAATGACACTGTAACAATAACACCTTACTTTCCTCAATTAATCTGCATTACTTATTAAACACCAACATTTTATTGCCATTAACGGGGTGGCCATCTGTCCAGTTTTAGATCTGATGAGCCCAGTTTCTAAAAATCTTGTCCGCCTACACAGTTTTGCTCTATTGATGACCCACTCATAAAGACACTCACTTGCTTCATTCTTGCATGAATCAGCTGGTTTGAAGGAACTGTTTAAATCAATCAGTGAATGACTCAATTACTAAGAAAGTGACTTGCTGCTATTTTGTGTCGTATTATTCTAACTCTATTTTTGAATACATTTAAGAATTTACAATTTACAAACATACATGCTCCATTAAAAGGAGTCAACAGCTTCACTGGAGTTACACTGGATTTTAATTTTCAGTCAAGTATAATTTAAAATAATTTAAAAGCTTTGTCTTATCTCTTTCTACTGAGCTATAATACTGGATTGCACAGACCAAATAACTGGTCTGGCAAATCTAAGCACAGTTTGAGAGTCTTCTGAAACTGTAAAGTACACACATGCAGAGGAGACTTACAAAACTGTGTTTGTTTGGTACTTTTTACATGCCTAGCAGAAACACTTGAGATCTCATTTGTTCTTTTTTTCCCCATGGGTTAAAATGTAGCTGCAGTACTGTCACTTACTTTCTGCCTGTCTTGTAAGCGAGTGAGCTGCTCTCCGACCGGCTCTTGAGCTTTAAACGTGGACAGCTCAGACTCGACGTTCTCCAACCAGCAGTTCAGCTCCTCATGGGTGTTTTGCAGCTTTGTGGCAAGAGACAGGGCTTTGTCCAGAGTCTTTGAAACATTGTTGCTCATTGTGTTGATCTCTGAATACCTCGTCTTTATTCCATCTAGTTTACCTTGGACGACCACAACCTCATCGCCTGAATGAAAGTGCACACACACGATAAAGACATTCATACAGTTTCAGAGCATAGAAAACATTTCAGCTAACAGGAAACCTTCCAAATGTTGACTCAGGTTACGCAAATATTAAAAAAAAAACACCTTAAAAGAACGGTTATTACATTTGTTACATACTTGCTTGAATTGCAATAGAATTATCTAAATATCAACCAGTTAGCTATGGGTTTTTTTTTTTAAATCTCACCTGTAGTCTGTTTTAGCAGTTCTAACCCATTTAGTATGGCCTGCTCAATATTTTGTTTCCTCGACTCAATGTCTTCATGAAGAGCCTGGACATTGAAACAAACATCAGCCACCAGCATGTTCTGACAGAATAATACAAAACCATACCATGCCACTTAAGACTGAAATTAAAAGAACAAAACAGGGGAAGGAAGCCTTATGAGGAGGAGCGTGTAAAGTACCAGCTGCTCGGCATGCTGTTTTGTGAGGACGGCCGTCGTGTAGTCTTTGACCGAAACTTCGTTCAGTTTGCCGTACACCTCATCGAGCCAGGTCATTAGAGCCACTTCGTCCTCCCCAAAGAGCTGTGCATTAGCCAGTGCCTGCCGCAATAACTCGGCCTTCTGGCGGCAATGCTCCTGCAGCTCGATATAGCTTCTGTTCGTGTTTTCAAGCTTTGCCTGCACCAGCTCCTTGTCATCCACACAGCTGACCGCCCGTAGAGACTGGCCCAGACTCATGGCCTGGTACAAGATCTTACCACGGCCCAAAACCTCCTCCTCTAAAGCCTGATTACCATGGAAGTCACATGACCGGGGTGCAGAAACCATAATAACAAAAAAAGAATGGGTCAAATGAGAACACAAACAGAAATGCAGGGAAAATGGGTAATGGATAAAAAAAGTAAAACATGATGGAAAACAAAATAAACATGGTGATGGGACTATGCTGTCGCTACAGACGGTTCTGTACCTTATGCTGAGAAATTTGCTCCTCTAACTTGGACGTCTGGGTGCCGATGGGCTCTGACTTGGCTAGTCTTTTTTCGGTAGCTGTGAGCCACTCCGTCAAAGGCTCAAGGGTCTCATGGAATTGCTGTGCCACTACCAAAATATTCTCCAACTGCTTTTGTCTGCCAAAAACATTGCAGTTAGTTTTATGACTGTACATGACTGGGTTTGATTATACTGTACAGACACAGTCCTTTACCCATGAAAAAGACAAATTATATCTTATGAGCAGAGTCAGAAAACAAGAACTGATTCATATTTAGAACTGTAACCTAAAATTTGTCCACCAATTTTTTGTTTTGTTTTACAATTAAAACAAGGTTAATAGTCTACTCCCATTTAACTTGCCAACAATAGGCACTTCATTTCCAAAATGCAGACATACATTTGTGTTAATATTTTTACCTGTTCTCAGCTTTCTTAAGCAGGGCGTCCCACCTTTGCCCCAGGCATTCAATCTCTCTCGCAATCTTCTCCTTATCAACAGTATCAGCTAAGTCCGTCACCTTCCGTCCCTCTGTCTTAATCAGCTCCACCGTGGCTCTCCTTTCATCCAGCAGTCTCTGCAGGAGCTAGACAGAGCCAGCAGAAACAATATAGTGATGCATAAAACCAAAAGACAGATTTCACGTCAGCGAAATAATTCTATACATTTCTGATGTTGTACCTTCTGTTCTTGTATCTGTGCTTTCACCACTTTGAATTCTGCTGATGGAGGCTTCTGATTGGCCACCAGCTCCTCTGTGTCCGTGAGCCAGCTGAGAAGGGACTCCAGTGCATCCTGGAACCTGCCACAGTGCAGCAGGGCTTCGTGAAGCTGAGCCGATCGCTCCGCTACCTGAGAAGATCACACATACAGCAGTGCTAAGGAAACTATCTTACAGCTGTAGCTTGGCATGCTAGAAAATACTCAAATTGTTGGTGTAGCATCTCGTAGTACACTGATTCTTGTCATAAAACTTTGGATATTGGAAAGGCTACACTATTTTACAGACTATTCTTAAACTACTGAAAAGGTAATGGCATCACTACTTGTTAGTTACTCACCAACACTGGCAACATTATGACTGTTATGAAAAGATTATGAGCATTCCAGAGTGCAGTGAACAAAGAAATCAAACAATTCACACATGATATTGCACCTCTTTAACTGCAATATAAACATTTTTTGACACTAGATGAAGAGTGGGTCTTACTTTTTTGTTGAGGGTGTTCCATCTGGTGTTGGCCTCCTCTAGATCGTGATCAAGTTTTTTGGTGCTGGTGCCTTTGGGGGCATTTTGGATCAGTGCCTGGCCCAGAGTGTTCAGCTCCTGCAACTGGCTCTGCAGAGACTCGATAACGTCCTTCTGGAAAACCTGTAAGTGATAAATATAGAAGAACAATAAAAACCCATTGAAAAATGTAAGCTATTCGATCTTCATAACATTCAAGCAATCATTAAAGAAAGCCCAATCTCTTGAGGTCACTCGTTCAAAGCTAAGAACACCACATGGAGTTCTCAGTTAAAAATCAAATTTGTCTTAAAATCTTTCAGCAGAGAAAAACAATTGACAACAAAATAAAAAAAAAAAGACTTGTTGAGCACACAGTAGCTACTACTACAATCTTATTCTAAGGACCAACATCCACAACATATGCTAGTGGTCAGCTAAGTTGATCTTTTTAGCAGGGTAACTAGATATGTTGTAGCCAGCAGCCTTATAAGGTGAGGCTCTTCCACTGAAATGGGCTCTATGTGCACTCTAACACCAGTCAACTGGTTGTTACGAGAGGCTGCTACTCGGTTACAGCCAGCTGTGCACAATCACAACATCTGAGTCACTGACCAGCAATCACGATAAACCTAATTCAGCTTTCTCCTAATCTGATAAAGGCGGAACAGCTCTAGCCAGCCTCCCAGGAAACACTAATCAAACGATCAACATTCGCCGGCTATTTTGGGGTACCTGGGTGGAAGGCAAGGCCACGAGTTCCATCTGCGAACATTCGGCTATGGATGTTAATAGACTCTCTATGTCTTCATCGTCCACGTGTTTTATTCCATTGGGGAAACCTGCTTCCCTTTCAACTAACAACAAAAAGTCCTCCAAGTCTGCCATTTTGGAGTCTGTAACTCTTTGCTCACATTCATAACACTTTTCGTCCTTGGTTACATGTTGTTCTAGATTCTGCCGGCACCGAGAAAGAGTCTTTGGTTCTGTCACCACAACACTGAGCAGCTCACAGTCGTCCTGCGAACAAGCGTCTTCGAGAAGTTCAGCTGTGGGTAATTCCTCATATCCTGAGAATGTTGTGGAGTTCTGCGTTTTACTACTTGACTCTGCCAGCGTCCTGACATTTATATCTGGACATTCCCTATTAGAAACAGCGTGCTGACCCACACTGAGGTCTGAGTTGTACGTATTGTTATGTTGTTGGCTTCCGAGCGTCGATGCGTCTGTGTAGTACAGCGGAGTGGATAATCTGTCTTTCACTGGCGAGAGGGGGAACTCTTCCTGACCGGAGCTGAGGGAAAGCCCTGGCTTCAGGTCCCCAGATACGTGCACCCCCTCAGCAGAAGAGAGGCTTCTTGTGCCAGGCCCGGGTCGCCTTTGGGCTCGTGGGTTTCGTTGTTCTCTTTCCACAGTGGGACTGCACAGACCCGAGTCGCCTTCTGAGGTAAGAGAGTTCGTCATACTGCTTCCCTTTCCCACTCGACCCAACCCATGTTGGCCCGGTCCATCGTTGCACAGCGTTCCGCTGCAGCTGCCGTACTCGCTGAGGTTTGCGGGGGCGAAGGTCCGCCAGGAACGGCGGTGCTGAGCCGGCTCCTTCTTCTCGCCCGCTGGCCGTGGCTTACACAGCATGGTGTCTGCACCCCGGATAATATCTCCATTAAGCTTCAAGCCGTCGAACACGACCCGCTCGTCCAAACGCACCGCCTCCCTGCTGCGGAGCTCAAAGGCACTGGAGGAGGCCAAGACGCCGTTCCCACAGAGTGCGCTTATGTCCAGGGTGCGATGACTATATGGTAAAGTGCCGACTAAGTGCCTTGAGGCCAGGCTACCCTTAGAGCCTGAGTCGATTTGCTCATTCAGACGTACTGTGTCATAAATGGACCTCTGAGGAACATAACAGTCATCGATGTTGAGGTCCTCCTCCTCTCCTTTGCCCACACAAGAAGGGTTCTGCCGCAGACAGTCTGGTCTACTCAGAGGTTTGCCCATTATGACAATGACTTACAAATGACTTCTAACAATGAGGTAAAGCTTTTCAGTGCAACAATCCCGAACAGACATGAAAACATCAAAGAAACTTTACAAAAGCCAAAAGGGAGTCTTTACTTTTGCAAATCACTAGCCAAACACTTTACCCCAAAGAAAATAAATACAGCTGTAAAAGTAAACTATAAACTTCTTTAAGGATATACAATT
This sequence comes from Labeo calbasu, assembly GCA_019740295.1. NCBI lineage: Eukaryota > Metazoa > Chordata > Actinopteri > Cypriniformes > Cyprinidae > Labeo > Labeo calbasu. Next base: position 39,490 of record JAHKKF010534144.1, read on the forward strand.
TAAAACCGAAAATTAGAATACTATAAATTTGATAAAATTTATTTAATAGAGGTGCTAAAAAATAAAGTTAATGAAAAAATAAAAATTTTGTTATTTCTAATACACATCACTTCTTCCTCTTATACATCCTTTTCCAAAATGACAATCCTGCTGGTTTCCATTTCTCCCCATTGTCACAACTTGTCATTGTTGCTTGTTTCCTTAGCTCTTTATAACTCCATCACAGTCGTCATCCAGTGCAAAAAAAAAAAAAGTGCTTGGAATTTTAGAATTTCCTGAGAACTCCCGTACAGTTATCCACACAGAGGTATCCTGCATGCATAATGGTGGCATATCCTGATACAAATCCTTAAATCTGGGAAAACAAAGCCATAAGCTCCAGGAGAAACAAAAAGCCGCTCCTGCTTCTCTTGCGGTCCAACCGGCAATGACAGACACCCTCCTGGCACAGGGCTCAAGGCCCCGCCCCCCTCACATTATTCAGGCAACATCTGCCACAGCTCCATTTGTGCGGTGACCGGCTCATGCTGATTGGTAGACGCTTGACCCTCTTTTAATTCTCCCCTTCTGTCTCCGTGTCCCATTTGACTTAACTTCTTAGTGTGCTTCTGCTCTGACAGCAGCTCTCCTCCTCTTGTCAGGGGAGGGCAGAGAGAGAAAAAAAGCAAAGCTACAAAAGTAACCGGCACCCTCTCCGATGACATCACACAAGGCAGAAATAGATACGCTTTGTGCTCTCTTGCCCTCTCCATCCCTTGTTTCCCCTCCTCTCCGCCTGGTGTTTTGGAGCCATGGACGAGCCTGTAGTGTCTCATAATTACAGAAGAATGCTGAGGGAGGAACTAGATGGGGGTAATGAAACACCGTAACCTGTGCCAAGTGCATGACAGGTCTTTTTTCATGGCAAGTGGACAAGGTGGGAGAAGCAATGGATTGAAGGGTAGACTGAATAAAGAATGCAGTTTGGTTTCTGGTACTTGTCAATTTGACTTGTCAGATAATCTCTAGATACATTCTAATCCCATGACAGTGCCTTTCAAAGTGAATCTCACTGTATACGAATTTGTACAAGAATTTTTAGCAGTCACTGAGCACCAGCTTAGTACTACATTAAGTTTAGCTAAAATAACCCTGCATTTGGGCTTTGCTGATTGTGTAGGAAGTAGTGAACAGCGCGTAGGTGTCTGGGAGTCAGTACACAGCCTCCGTGTTAGCGAAAAGAGGAAATCAGGAAGCTGGAAGAGGTGAAGAGGTTAAAGATATGTGTGGGATTCAATGAAGGATATTTTGAAATAATCCAGGCTGTGAATTAAGAAAGGCAGTACATTTGTTTTTATAGTTCCAAGGTCCAAGTCTCTAATGTCTCCGAGACGTGTTTACTGCTGTTGACGCCACAGAGACGTCTCATGAAGCAAATAAAAGGGATTTATCTTTCTATGACGCCATTTATTTGGACGAACTTGAGCATTTGCTGTGCTTTACAGCTGCTTGATTTTGTGGCCTTATTTATAAAAACGAGCAGAATTTCTGTGTAATTTGTTTATACATCTATTCTTATGTAAAAGTGACAATTTATGTAAGAATGATTTTACAAACAATTTACACAGAGGTTTTGGCCTTTGGAGTTTTGACCACGTGGCCAAAACTTGCAATCCAGCCTTTTAAATGTGGATTAACAAATGATCTGACCTGATGTTAAATGTATAAAATCATTTATTTAAAATCAGACATGATTGGAAACAACGCCTGTCTGTGCCCAGAAACAGGGCAGGGATGTTTCCTCATCCGAAAAAAAACCTCTGTCAACAAAATCTCTCACCATTCACACGAACAATACCCACAGGCACTGAAACGCAGAACTATTATTTAAAAGAGAACAAAGGTTTCGTTGAAAAAAAAAAAATCCTCAAGCACTCGAGGGCTGAGATCCGTTGGGCCAATAACGTTATCTGTCTCTCTTTGTCACTGTCCTATGCAACATGATCGCAGTGAAATAACAACTTCATCATAATGCAACAATGTGCATAAGTTCTAGTGCTGTGCTGGTGGAGGGTTTCAGTTTCCCTCTTGTGCGTTTGTACGGTGAGTCAGGCTGATGAGTCAGCTCAACACTGGGGGCCTCACAAAGACCCTTTCCCATCATCACTTATGGAAATACGAATAGCTATGATTCAAGAGTCAGAAATTCCCACAGGTTCGCAGGAGACATTAATGTCACGTCTAAGTAGCGGAAAAGAAGACTCCCAGTCCTCCATGTCCTCCGAGTGTAAAACTCACCGCCACAACGTCAGGGTGTCGTGGGTGGATTTCCGACTCATTGCTTGAGTCCATGTATATTAGGTTTATTCACAAATGAATTTGCTGAATTGAAGAAACAAAAGATAAGGATAAAGAAGCGACTTCACACACGTATATTCTTAAATGACAGAAGCAGATTTTGGAGAAAAGTCTCTGTCTTTGTGTTTCACAATCTGGGTCATTTTCCTGAGTTCAATGGCCGTATCAATGAGAACAAAGCTGATTTTCCAGCAGCAGCTGATGTAGCAGTGATCATCCATCCAGACATTGAAAAGAACAAAAAGAAAGGGGGAGCCCGAGCAACAAGGGGCCAAATTATCGACTGAACAGCGGCAGCTGATGCTTCAGCACAGTGCATGGATGTCCATGTTTGATTCATATGCATGTCCAAATATAGGTCAAGCTTCTTTCAGCTTCAAGCATTTAAAGGATTTCTGGACCATTTTTATCTCACTTTAAGTCTTGACAATGGTTTTAATCAGGACTGATATTGTAAATATCACATTGTTGTGTTCAGCAGATTTCTGTCACTGTTGTAATAACATTACAGTATTATCCATCCTATTATTTTTTATTATTCCTTTGATTTCCCTTAGTAGCAATTAGACTGTAACAAGAACAGAGAAATCTACTCCAGGCCTTTTGTTTATGATAAGAAACACACTGCGTTGCCATAACAAAGAAAAAGAAAGAAGGGCATAAGCTACATTTTTGAGCATCTGAACAATCCAGAAATTCCTGCAGCAGCATGCTTTTCCAAATGATGTACCGCTTGAAATATGGACTCAAAAAAGGTCTAAGAATCCAAACTGACCAAGGCTAAGATGTAATTTTTGAGAGATGAAGTCAACTTTTCTAAAAATACTACGGGTAAATACAAGTTAAGCTCTGTGGTTTGCATCTGTGGCACAGAAAATCATTTCAATTCACCTCTTAGTTTGTCAAAACAAAAATCACTACAGTGAGACAAACAGAAATTGTCTTGCACTATAAACTACAGGCTGTGAGTAAACTCAACAGGTTTTTTTTCATATAAATGTAATACTTTTTAGTAGTAATTTTACTGTAGTAATTGATATGCTAATTATTGCCTCTGGCAATTTGACAATAACAATAAAGGTATGTTTTATCAAACCCAGATTATTAATTTAAAGCATTTGATAGAAACATCATAAATACGCATAAACATAAAAAGGCTAAACAGATTTGTCGATATATCATAATCAGTTTTCTCATATTTTGCACAAGAAGAATCTTTTGCACAACAAAAGTTTCACCTATAGCAGGTCCAAATTCAGAAAAAAATTATTTAGCTTGCAGCTACAAATAAGAAAGCTTAAAAAGCCTATTGTTTGAGGTTGAATGGAGAGG
>JAHKKF010534144.1:43208-88717 GCA_019740295.1 Labeo calbasu
AGGAGCAGAAGTCAGACCACACTACTTTTCACTGGGCCACTACGATACACGGCACCCCACTGGCCCCCAGCTGGCTCACCGCACATTCGCAACAATGCCCCATCAGCTGACGTTCTTTTGTTAGCACCAGATGCTCACGGACGACATACTGGACTGTCTAGAGCAGGTTCGAACACGTGGCTAACAGACAAAACCAACATAACTCGTGAGTAAGACAGCAAAAATTATCCTGTAGAACCATCCTATTTCATTAAACAGTAGCCCCTAAATTGAAGGGTTTTTTTTTTTTGGAAACATTTCATTTTTGTAAAATGTTGCACTTAAAACAATTTCTAAAAAAAATATTTAATAAATTTCTAATAAAAACATATTTAAGTGTAACTTAAAGGTGAAGTGTAGTTTCTGTGCTACTAGGGCACCATATGGCCAGTCTTCAGTCTAATAGGCCTAACTAGGTACAACATAACAACACATGTCTACATTAATCCGGATACATTCGGCTTGCGAGTTTTCGTTTTAAAATGCTCTCCGTCCACACTAGCGTTTTCAAGCGTTTTCCAAATGTTTCTCATCCTCACTGAAACGTAGGAAAACGTTAAATTCGCCATACTGTGCATACATAAAAACTCACTTAGATGATACAGACAGAACAGACATAATAAGTTTGGTTACACTTTACTTGAAGGGGTGTGCATAAGACTGACATGACATCTTCATAATATGAAGGAGGTTTTATGCATGTTTATGACTACTGTCATTAAGTGTCATTGATGACCAAGATGACACTGTTTAAGATGCCTTTGTTATGACATCTTGACATAAACCAATACATCATAATACGTCAGTGTCTTTGTCATGACAACTTCACATTACCAAGACAAAATAACCTGTCATAAATCTGTAATAAACATGACGTAGCAGATTAATTATCAAACAATAATGTACCTAGCTTCGTGAGTTAACATTAAATTGTCGTGTGGTTGGTTTGGACACTGGCTGTCATGAGGCCACTACAACTGTGTCATATTTTTCTGACCACTTTTTTTTAGTGGTACAAATTGTCAAATTTGTACAAATTTGTCATTAAGATGTCATGAAGTGCTAATACTTTGTCAATAATTTTATAACAGTGTCATGAATATTTTTCTTGACCTCAGCTACAGTGGTACAAGTTGAACTTGCCATTAAAATGTCATTAACTGTTAATACTCTGTCAAATTATTTTATAACAGCATCATGAATATTTTTCATTTCATAATGTTTTTTTTTAGGTTCCTCCAACAGAAGGTCAAATAAGAGACAATTTCAAATGTCGTAAAAAAAGATGAACAGGTGTTAGTGAAATAAAATCCATCATCCAATAATAATAATTAAATGGATAAAATTGTATTTTATTGCATTTGCAGAGCAATTCACCCATGGTTGTTGTGTATTTATTTATTTATTTATTTATTATTTTTATCACTGGAATTCATTCCTCTTGAACAGTTAATAGACTGATCCTTCTTATCTAGCCTGATAACAAATAATTGCCCAACAGGTGCAAATGCATTTTTATTTCTTAATGTTTTTCTATTTTCATCATTTTATTTCCTTACAACAAAAGATTGGTTCACTTTCATATTTTTTTGAACAAAAGCTGTCATATACATATATAGTATATAACATACATAGCTGTCGTATAGTACAACATTGTCTTGGTAATGTCGAGTTGTCATGACAAATACACTGACACGTTATGATGTATGGGTTTATGTCAAGATGTCATAACAAAGGCATCTCAAACAATGTCATCTTTGCATTAAAAATGAGTGAATGACACTTAATGACAGTTGTCATAAACATGCATAAAACCTCCTTCATATTCATAACATGTGTCATGTCACGATTATGAAGGTGTCATGTCAGTCTTATGCACACTCCTTCAAGTAAAGTGTTACCGTAAGTTTTAACGCAATTCTTGGCAGGATCATTTTATTTACGGAAATATCTCATCATTTGCTGACGCGTCCATGTTGCACGCTCTCATGTTTGATCTAAAAAGCAGCTGTCCTCACGTTTAGCTGCAGGAGTCAGGACAGCAACTGAGTGCATTTTCTGTCATCTTTTTAGGACTGTAATATGAAGAGTGTACAAATATATCTTTAGCAGCAGTGTGAAAGTGAATAGCACATAACAGCCACAATTACCGGTATAAACACAGATATTTATTGGTACAATAAGCGTCACATGACCAAACATGCATCATCGTTTTCAAAAGTCTTCATTTTCACAGTCCACACTGCAACGCAAAAACTGCCTTTTCAAATTTATCCACTTTGGAGAGCGTTTTCAAAAAGCTCCGTTTTCCTTGACCAAAAACGCTATCTCAGTGTGGACGAAAGGCCAAAACGGAGGGAAAAAGCTGTGTTTTCAAACAAAAACGTATTAATGTGGACATGGCCACAGACTCAATGAACAATGTAATGTTGGGGGAGTGACTAAAATTTATTTGAAATTCTTTTTGGTGCCACTAGTGGCAAAAATTACACTTCACTTGTCCAAAAAAAAAAAATTAGGGCCAATTTAGAAAGATCTTGTTCATATTAAAATGCAAAGCTAACATTTACTTCATGACCTGTAATGCGCGAGACTAATTCATATTAACTAATGCTATGTTGCTATTTTTAGTGAAGCCTTTTGAGGATTATGTCATGTGAGAACAAAAAAACATAAGTTCATTTACAGTAATGTTACCTGGTTACTGTTTCCATTAAACATAAGATGGACAATTTTCAGAATTCTTATTCAAAGTATATCAATCCTTTAAAATGTCAGTGACTGCTATGTATCTTCTAGAAGGGTAACAGAACAAGGTGAGACATGTAATAAATCTTAATTTTACCTTAAATGATTCCAGTTGTTGGTTAATGACTTCAGTTTCCAATCCAACAGACCCTTGGGACTCCTCTTGTTTTTCGGCACTGCTCAGTTTGTGGGTAAACTCTTGCGCCTTGCTGTAGAACTCCTCCAGATGACTGAGGCTCTCCTCAACCTGTTCTTTTCTTCCCGAAGCTCGGTCCATCAGCTTTCCACACTGCTTGCCCAGGGTTTCCAAGTCTCTCTTCAGACCTTGGAGATCTGGTGAGGCCTCTGACTCCAGCATCTTCTTGCAACTGTCTCTGCCATTGGCTGTGTTGGTCATCAGATCCTGAAGTTTAGCAACAAAGCCTTTGATAGTGTTTTGCTGATCTCGTAATGTGTCAAGATCCCTGCCTACAGAAGGCATACTATCTAACTCATCGTCCAGGTCTGTGAAGTTCGTAAACATTTCGCGAATGTTGTTCTGGAATTGTCCAATCCCCTGGAGTTTGTTCTCCAAGGTGGAGCAAGCATCCTCTACCTTTTTGGTAATTGACATGTGGTCTTTTTCCAAGCTGTCTGCCTGAAGAAGAAGGTCTGTCACACCCTCCACCTCAGAGGCATCGACAACAAGACTTTTTGCAATATCTTTGAGATGCTCAATCTGGTTGTGGACACCCTCTAAGCTGTTCTGCTGAGCCTTCATATTGGTCAAGTTTTTACCGCTGTAGGCCTGGACACCTAAAGCTGAGTGAGAATCGAGTTGTTTCCTGGCACCCTCCAGCTGGCCTTTGGCTTCTTTCTGTAAGTCGTTGAACTCTTTCAGTTTCTGCGAGATATTTTCCAATGATTCTTTTTTGAGTGTTAAGTCTTCTGTCAGCTTATCCACTCTTTTACCAGTAGTTGCCTTCTCCTCCCTAACTGTATCACCATCTGACGTGACTACCTCCAGGAGGCTGTCTGCAGCAGTGTTCATCATCACAACTTGCCCTCTATGCTTGTCCACATCCTTCTGGATGGCCTTCAGCTGCGAGAGGGAGCCCTCGATCTCCACCGAGTTCACGCTGAGCTTCACGTTCTTCTCCCGGTCTTCACACTCTTGCAACCATGAACTCAGTTTCTCAGAATGTTCCTTGTACTTCTGTGCCCTCTGCAAGGCCCCTTGAAGTTTTTCTGCTTGCTCAGCATTACTTTTCTTCACATCGTCCCAGTTGGACCGTAGAGCAGAGAGCTGTCCTTGAAGGGCCACCTTTTCTGCACCCTCTGTGCTCTGGAGGAGAGCTTCTCCTTCTTTAATGATGGTGTTATAAGGTTCTTCATGGTCACTAATGGCCTTTTGAACAGCACTGTTCTCCTTGAGACTCTGTTTTAATTTCTCTGCATTAGCAGAGATGGGCTGTGGCTTACACTGCTCCTGCAGAGCTTGATTCAGCCAGGCTTGGAAGTCCTTAGATGTCTGATGGAACTGCTGGGAGCTGGCAAAGGCTGAGTTGAGCTGCTCAATCCGCTTTCCTGGTGGACACAAGGTAAAATATAAGAATGTGAGATAAGAAGTCTCAACAGTTGTCACAATTATGTAATACTGTGTCCAAGCAGGGCATAACATGACAATTCTCAAGCGTCAAGCAATTTGTCTGCTATGACTGAATGCGAAAATGCTATATGAAGAGACAACATCACAACCATTTGGAACGTAGCTGGTGTTTGCTATAGAGCTACAGTATGTGGAGTTTATGGGGACACTCAACACTTTGCAACAGAAATAAAAACTAAGCATGTCTTGTCATGAGTTGCTCATCAAGGCTGGATATTTGACACTTGAGGCACAGGTGGAATCTGCAGAATTTTTCTTTTTGTTTCTCTCTCTTTTTTTGCATTTTTCACAATGATTTTGGGGAGGGATCAGTGGAACTGAATTAAAATTACTAAAGTGTATTTAACTTAGCTTCATACTTGAAAAACGGACATGCACAAATTCAAATTCAGAGGACATCTGCATAGCTTTCGGCATAGTTATATGTGCAAATATTCTGTGATGTTGCAGAGAGAAGACAAGAGTATCTGAAGTAAACTACAATACCTGTTTTGTCCTCAAGTTGCCTAAATGGTTTAGTGATGCCCTCAAGCTGTTTTGTCAAGTCTGCTCTAAGATACTCTTCAGTCACCATGGCAGAGAGTTCAGAGCAAAGGGTTTCTGCCTCCTTCAGCCTCTTCTTCTCCTCTCGTAGCTGAGACAAGATTGCATTAGTGGCTTCAATCTGCTTCTTGACTTCATCAGGTTGGGTGCTGAGGGCCTGCTGGTTATTAAGTTCAGTCTCCAGGCAAGTGGCACTTTTACTGAGGCTTTGCAAGAGCTCCTGGAATTGAGTGGTCTTACCGACAGCCTGCTCAATAAGAGCGTCTCTCTGAGACAGCTGACCTGTCAGAGCTTGCCACTTCTGGGAAATAGATGCCAGCTGTTCCTTAACCTGCTCTGCGGCAGGATCCTGCTGCTCTGACGCACTAGCGATTGCTGTGGCGGCCTCGCTTAACTTCTCATACTGAGGCTTGCGACTGTCAAACTCCTTGAGGAGAATCTAATCAAAGAAACAACAGGTGACATTAAGTAATATGCATTAAGGGATAGCAAATCTTCAGTTGCATGAAAACTTTGTCATCATTCCAAACTGGTTTGACTTTCTTCTGTGCAACACAAAAGTGATTAGGAGAATGTTTACACTGCTCTTTTCCTGTATGCTTTCATTGTACCAAGATTAATAAAGCTCCAAAAACAATGAAAAAACTTTAATGACCAGTTTTACTATAGACAAGTTGCTTATTAGTATGGATATTACTAGCTACTACTTGGTACCACATGACCATATTCCACATCCCTTAATCTTACCCCATACCTAAACTTAACAACTATGAGGTAGCTAAATTAATACGCAGCAATGAGGTAAAAGTCATAGTTAATAGTCAGTTAATAGTGAGAATTGGACATTAAATAAAGTGTGACCAAAAGCACATGTGTCCATACAGCACGACCAGTCTACTATGTTCCCAGTCTTCTCAAGACAAAAGCCTGCTTTGTTTGAGGATGCGCTGAAATGTGAGTAACTATTTACTTAAAAGCACATCAATGATACCAAACTCTATTGGTGATTAACCAAGTGTGATGTGCAAACAAGAGCTGCAAATGATTTTCAAAGGAAGACGACTTTTGATGTGTTTCTCACACAAAGCCATTATACGGCTTCCAAAAAAAAAGTCCTTTTTGTGGGAGAGTCTTATGAATTACTTTTATGGCACTTTAATGTTATTTTCTCCCCAAAAGAAATCCACATGGATTTGGAATAACATTAAGATGAGAAAATTATGACAAATTTCATTTGTGGGTAAACCAGGATTGGATAATACATATTGTGACCACTGTTGGTAAGTAGCATCGCTACAAGTAGTGACGCTACTACTTTAACCACATTTCTCAGTAGCATGGTGGTACCATTGCTGTTTTCTGGGCTGTTTTCTGAATCAAATAGCTTTTCATTAGTGAAGGTCTTTTTTTGATGAAGTAGCACGGTAGCGTCAACAAAAGCTACATTTTATAATATATATAAAAATTTAACTGTCGCCACCACCACTAGACCTCGTAACACCACTGGCTCCTCAAACTGTCAGTGAAACCTCATTATTCCTCCCGCCTCTCTCTTGAATGAAATGCGGAGGTTAGCTTCATGTAGTGTAACTGTTAGCTTAGCTCACTACATTTTCCAAGTAGCTTGCCCAACACTGATTGTGATAACAATATAAAATATGTATAAATATACATTTTACTGCATCATGTATATCAAACTATGTACATAACAGGACTTCTTAATGTTTTTGACATGTTAGAGTGATAAAGGAACATGAAAAACAAAAATACAGAGAAAAGCCCTTACTGCTCTTGACTGAATAACTTCAGAAGCTTTAACAATAATCAATGTACCTTAATTAATACAGTGAAGACTAGGTAGTTTTTTACATGTAAGTATTCAATTTACTGTAACTAAATCATTTAAAGCTAGTTTGATTGTCTTTCTTTATTTTATTTGTCCTATTGTTTTTAATTTGCACCTTATTTTTAATAACAAATATAAAATAACAAAAACAACCTTAATATGCTGTTATTGTAAAATAATATTTATCATTTTGTGAAAAAAGATTTGGAGTGATCTACTCATTTAACGTCATATAACCTCTAATATATAAAGACAGTATATTATTACTAATATATTAAGACAATATATGGCATTACTTTTTTTTCACATGTATGTTTACAGTATGACTGCCAGTACCTGAACTTGCTGCTTTTGTGTGTTAAGCATGTTTGGGTCCACAGACAAAGGCCCCAAGACGCCCATCATCAACTCCTTCTCCTGCAGCCACTGCGAGAGCTGTGGTTGGGTCGTCTGGAAGAGCTCCAGCATGCGGGACGACTCCTCCAGGTGCTGTTTCCGGGTCTCCATTGTGCCCCTGACCTCCTCCCATCCTTCGTCTGTGTGTGGAGCACAACACACATCATTTTATCACTCCCAGCTTCATTTAACCCGAGCACTGATTCAAAGTGTGTGGAGGAGGCCAGACTCCTTCACTAGCAGCCTGAGCTTCACATTCATCTCACAGTTGGTGCAGAAAATAAGTGTGTGAATTTGCACCTGGCCATCCACACAGATGGCCAGATAAAAGTAGATGAGTGGTTTTGGATGTGATGCACGCATACCTATCTGTGCCAGCATGTGCTTCCACTTTTCTGCCTCGGGTGAATCAGGGTGTTCCTCGATTAAGCGGAGCAGATTCTCCCTCAGCTGCTGAAGCTGCACTTGCTTTTGTTTCATATTATCTTCAAAGACCTGTAAGACAGATGTAATAATCAGCTATTTCAACGCTTGTAACTTAAAAAATGGTCTTATAACGACTGGCAGGGTTTCCGTGTAAAATTAGTGAGAAGGCCGACATAAAATTTGCGCAGTGATTGTTAAGGAAAATCTGTGAAAATAATGTGAAATGTGAAACCACCTACAAATAATCCACAGTAATGCATTTCATTTACCTTCTGTTGCTCGATCTGTGATTTTACCGTGTCCTTCCCAGATGGATGGTTACTCAACGAAGCTGCTGTCTTCTTTGTGTCTTCCATCCACTGACGTAAAGACTCTGCCTGTTCATGGACGCCTTGAACTTTCTTCAACAAAGCGCTGAGCTCAGAGGACCTGGCCTTCAGGAGCTCCCCCAGATGCTCATAATCGTTGTTAATGCAGGACATGTTCTGCTGTACCAGCATCAGCTCTGTTGGCAAATAAAATACACACTTATTGTTTTGTAAAAACAGCCAGAATAGCATACATTTAAATTGACCATAATATTAGCTATTGGTCACAGCAAAAAATGCATCACTAGTATGAACTAGTATGCACTTTCACCTTGATTTGTCAGATAGGCATGGCTGCCTGGACCAGAACCATTACTGACAGCTGATCCTAAAAAGAGAGAGAAAAACAGAGGGGGGAAAACCTTCCATTTGTTTGCTTTTACACTAGATGGAATTAATGAGTGATCACGTAGAACTGAGACATGTAAAATACTAAAATATTCCTGGGCAATACCTGAGTTGTGATGTATCTTGGCTTTGGCCGGTGATGTCAAAACACTGATTAGGCTACACAGAGCAGATCCTTTGCTATTTATATCCTGGACTGCAGGAGCTTTGGAGGTCCATTCGTCCAATAAGCCCTGCAGACAACATAAAAAGACCAGAAAATGTCCTTTGAAAACTTTTATATAGAGTTAAGAAACATTTTGACATTTTCATAATTTCCGTCGACCTTTGGAACAAGACACACACATTCTTGAATGGCTAGCAGTGACATTCAGTAGGCTGGAGAAATTCTTCCTGGGAGAAACACTTTAAAAAAAGGAATGTGTGCAAATCCATTGTTTGTTCTCCTTATATGGGGGATTCTTCAAATAAACCTGTCAGCTCTTTAAAAGGATTTAATCAGAGACAAAATTATTCGGAAAGATGAAAATAGATTTAAAAACTTTAATCTTTTTTATTTAGAATTTGTAATTACTTTTCTCCCCAATTCCTACGAATGCTGATCAGTGTGACAGAATATTTTCTAGCATGGTTCTATTTTAATAAAGTACCCCCTTACATTATTACTATCACACACAATATCAAAAACTCATATCAGCTCACAATACCCACAATCCATTCCACTAAGACATGCAGTAAATGTGTCAACAAAAACTGACAAATGGCTTTTAAGCTGTTAAAACTGAAGAATCGGCCATACGTAGTGAGATGTGTTTCATATTCTAGCTATTTTCTGTTTATTTACATCATGGTTCTATCCTGAAGGTTTTGTGGCCCCAAAAAAAGAGGTGAAAAGTCAAATCCATCACTCACATTGACTTTCTGCAGGTCCGTTCCCAGGCCCTGTTCACTGCAGTTGGGCTGAAGCACTGGCACTTGCTCTTTTGTCTCCTCCAGCCATTTCATTAACACCCCTGCGGCAGCTTTGAACTCCTGCAGCTGCTCCTGGCAGGTAGAAACCTCCTCTTGTCTGCAAAACACACGACACATATACATATAGAGCTTTATTTTCGACATCTGGCAAAAGCATAACTAATATTACATTTCTTTTATTACTGTTCCATTACAGCACATGGTTTTAATTCAATAACAGTTCTAGCATCACTTTATCCAATTAAATAAATAGCAGGGACGTATGTCAGTGCCAAGAGAAGTATTAAAAATTAATGAGACACACTGGAATGAAGACAATATCATAATTCAAGGCATAGTCTGTGTTTTTATTCTAAGTACTGTATTTACTGTATGCTAAGCGCTGTCTTGATGATTACTCACTTCTCAGTAATCGTCTCTTTAAAAGCATTAAAGTTGTCCGAGATGTTCTGCATCTTGCTCTGAAGAAGAGCTGTGCTTCCTTCTGGACCCAGCTTGCAGAGTTCCTCAGTCAGTTTCTGGAGCGTTTCCATGTCCTTTGTGTGCTCGGCTAACTCTGCATTTGTGTCCTGCAAATAAAGATTCTATTAAAACTTCAAGATGCGAAACATAAACAGGTAATAGAACATAGAGAGGCTGTCTCTGTTGCAAACTGTAGAGAGCCGTCTCATCTTGTTTTTAATCATCAATATTATTTAATTACTTCACAGCCATGCCTCTTAGCTATTTGCTATTGTCTTCCTAGAGCAAACTTTTTAGTGTTTATACTCACTATAGGCCAATTTTATCAGCTTTTAAAAGGACACATAGGCCATACGGTTTAGATTGTGACCTGAAAGCTAATAGACATGAACCAAAGCCATAATCACTGGATTTAGGAACAGTGAGCGAGCAGCATACCCGGACGAGCTGTGAGAGCTCAGTGACGTTCTTTCCTGGCCCGTCTGTTTCTGAGAGAGCCTGTGAGCTCTTCAGCACAAACTGCTGCACCTTCTCAGATGTCTTCTCAAACTGCTCCACCTTGTCTCTGAGCTCCTCCATCTGAGCCATCTTCTGCTTGTGCTGCTCAGAGGCGTCAGTAAACCGCTGGGACAAGCCCTCCATCTTAGCCTGGAGCAGGGCGGCAGCGGCCGGCTCAGCGTTCTCCACAAACTTCTTCACCTTTGTCTTCATGGCCAAGATGCTGCTCTGCCTGCTGGACATGTCCTGCTCCAGAGCCTAAAATAAATGGACATGTGTTTTTTTCCCCCATTTTTTAGCCATTACTGTGTTTATTAAAGGTGAAGTCTGCGACTGGCACTAGTCAATTTTGAATTCAAGTCATTTTAAAGTTTTTTAATTTAATACAATGGAAGTGAATGGGATACAAATCTGTTTGGTTAACAACATTCTTCATAAAATATTTTGTTCCACAGAAGAATGAAATGCAGAGAGGTTCTGGAACAACATGAGGCGGTAATTAAATTTTTGGGGTGAACTATGCCTTTAACTGTGCATTACCGAGTTTGTCCTTATAAGTTTTTTGATACATATATAGTATCTTTGGGTAAAAGGTCAAAGGTCACATACTGCCTCCTTGCTAAGCGCATCCGCAATAGAGTTGGAGTCCAGCGGCACTTTTGGCTTCTCCTTCACGCTCTCTTCCACCTTCTCCATCCAGGACATCATCTCATCCAGGCCGTCCTGCACACTCAGGGAGCGCGTCAGAGTCACCTGCAGCTTCTCATTGCGGTCACTCACTGACTTCGACAGGTTGTCATATCTCTCTACGATGTCATCTACAAACAGAAACGTATTAATAAATGATTTGCTTCTCAAACATCTTTTATGAATTTTATGCTTCATTCATTAAATATCAAATATCATCACAGTATATGTTATACTGCCTTCACTATATTATTTTTTATTGCATAAAATTTAATAAATTGAACTAAACTGAATAAAACTGAAATTCAGTAATAAATAAAAATATTCTGACACTGCAATATAATGAATTTTTTGCTGGGGAGAAATGTGTCATCACAATATAAGCTTTATTTTCTTTATGCAAAATGTATTTTTCGTCCCCTTTTCCCCCTTATGTTTCTGGTGTGAAATGTGACCCAGGCATGTCTTTGTGAGATCTGACTCACCCACTGTCTCCTGAATCTCCTCTGGATTGGACAGCAGGTCTCCCTCTGCGCTGATCAAGGCATCAGTTGTTTTTCTCAGTGTATCCACCGCAGCCTGACGAGACGTAGTTTGCCCTTGAAGATTCTGAAACAGACCAATGCTTATTACAATCCACTAATAGGACTGCAGTCAGTAGACTGATTATGTTAAAAGCACAACATCAATAGTGTGTGATCTTTATCCATCTCTATAGGCCATAGGACACAGTGACATTAAAAAGGTTGAGTTGTTTAGCATAAGGACATATACATACAAGGTCAGAAGACAGTTGTTCTATACATCCCTAGAGAACAGTAATGCAGCATGAATACATTTTCTGTGTGGGTATCTGATCTCACTGCTGCTCAGATGAATCTGGTCTGAGTGCATCATGGGAGAAGTAATCTATTTAAGTGTGATTAGCATTGTCTGTTTCTGCATCCACTCTTGCAAGAACAACAAGCTATAATACGCCACAAGCAAATTAAATCTGAGCTACTGCAAGTTATGTGTGTTGTGGCATGTTGTAACGGCTATAAATACACCAAAAGAGAAATGACTTTGTCATTTATTTAAAATGCATCTTCATATTGATCCATTCAGTTTTATTTAAAAGCAAATAACACTCCATACAAAAAAGTTATATTACATTTGAAATTAAATTGTAAAAACATCACAATAAACATTTAGATCTTTCAAAGCTGTTTTTGTGTAAAGTAGGTAAACTAAATTTAGTCAAACATGTTTTTAGTTGTGAATACTTACATATTTTTACAGCTAATTCGCCTTTTGTTTATGGTGAAATTAAATAGCAAAATAAAATATTACATTATACAGATGTAGAATATACATTATTCTACATTAAATAACTTTCTGGAAAGTAAATATGGAAGAAAATATATTGCTTACGGATTGTTTGGTCTTTATAATAAACATTCCTTTTAGTTTGCATGAATGTTTTTGTCTTTGGGAAAAGAAAGGTTCTGTTTTGCTTTCTCCACTTTATCTCTAAGAAGACTGCATATGGACATGCCACGTGTATCATGACTAGACTGTAATGACATCCTGAACTTTTTTTGGCACTCAGCAGTGAGAGTTTATGTTGTCATGAGTTTCAGGTGGATGTAGTGGCATTATCATGAATGATTACACAATATTTAAATTTCAAAATTGTGATAGGTCAAATGAGAATGACAGTGTTTACACTGTATAGATTGTTTGTCATTTGGCAAATTTTAACCAGGAAATAAACACAAAGATCTCTGGCATATCTCTGCTGCTTGGACACATACAGTTAGATTATAATTGCGTCATAATTGTGTGAACTGATATAATGATACAATGCACATGCCTTGGTCTCCTCCAGCTGTCTCTGTAGGGTTTGTGGATCTCCAGCAATGGGCTCTGACTGCTGCCGTCTGGACTCTTCCTCAGAGACATTCAGCCACTTCACCAGAGCACCACTGGCATCTTCATACTTCTTGTACTTGTCCACCACGTCTTTCAGGTTGTTTCCAAGCTGATTACACTGAAACGCATCAGAAGATTTTTTTTTTTCAGTGTATCGTTTCAAACAATTAGTTTGATTTTATATATATATATATAAAAGACTGAAGGATTTAATAGTCAAAATACACCTGCTGAATACGGTTTGAATGTTTGCCGAATTTAGAGGCAAATGCTGCCATCTATTGGTTGTAATCATTAAGTGCTTCATTTCCCATCCAGCAAAATAGATTTAAAACTACTTGTTTTTCAAGAATTCAATTAGAATGTTCCTGGAAATGGAACATTTCTTACAGTTCTTTTTTCTTTCCCTTTGATTTGATTTGACCTCTAGGATTTAAAGATTCTAACAATAATTGTACAATAATTGTACCAAAAAAGCTAAATTACCTGCGTATGTAAGGCTTTGTAGCTGTTGGCGGCAGAATCCAGCCTTTCTTTTACTGCAGCACAAGTCCCGGACATATCAACCGCTGGCAGGCCGTCCGCTCCTCCAGATTCACTACGCTCGCAGGCCTTTGCTGCGTCCAACACCTTCTGGCCTGAGATGGTTATGAAACGCAGGTCTCCTTTATGAGAGATGACGTCTTCAGAGAAACTCTTCTGTCTCTGTAGATTATTACTCAGAGTGTCCAGACCGCCAGCGGGCACCCCGAGCTCCTCCATCTGCCCTTGGGCCTGCTGTAGCCATGTCTCAAACTCCTCACAGTCTCCCTTGAACTTCTGAAGTTCCTCCTGAACAGTCTGGACCTGCTTCATCTGCTGCTCGGCCTGCGTGAGAGAGGCTTCGTAGCGTTCCTTCAGCTCTTTGATGTCTCTCTGTAACTTGTCTTTCTCAGCGGGTGACAGGACCTGAGCCTGTTTGTCGAGTAACGCCTGTGCTGATTGCGTGGCGATGATCAAATCCTGCTGTTGGGACAAGATCTCCTGGTGGTGGGCCTGTGGAGATGGAGAATCGAGAGCTTAGTAAGTTAAAGTATTTTATTGTTATTCAATTTCTTGTATATTTGAAAATCTAAATGTGTTTTGTTCAGTTTTGTTCAAATGTTTTTCCCCTTTTTCACTTGAATCCCATTTAGGCTGTTAACAAGTCAACATTTAAAAAAAAAAAAAAAAGTATTCTGGGTCTACAAAAACAGTGAAATGTTTCAAATTTAACTAGTAATGTGTGACCACTGCTCTCCAAGAACATTGCTGCCCGTTTGCAGGTTGTAAAAAATCTTGTGGACAAGCCAGATGGCTAACGGAGAAATATTTTGTGGATGTGTGAGACCAAAATAGAACTTTCTGGTTTAAATGAGAAGAGTTATATTTGCAGAAAGGATAAAGGAAACTTATCCCATTTATGAAACATGGTGGTGACAGTATCCTGATTCAGACCTGTTTTCCAGGGCCAGGACCATGCATATGGATATGAACATGGGCCATCAATGATGGAACAATAATTAATAAATTATACCAGTCAATTCTGAAGGACAAGACAAAGTGGGTCATGCAGCAAGACAACAACGAAAAGAATACAAATTGTTCTAACAAAAAATGGATTATGTTTTGGAATGGACAAATGTCTGGACCTTCACCCAATTAAAATGTGGAAGAACCTGAAGCAATGTTTTGAGTCATCTTAATGCATAAATATAGAACTTTCTAACGGTTCACAAAATTTCAAGCGCTAGAGTATATGCTCAAGTACTTACTTGAACCCTGTTTAACTGCTGGTCCAGGTCCAGGTCTTTACCGTCTTGTTTTTCACCAGTACGTAGACTTGTGTTATCTGTAGTATCTAATGCATTTCCATTAGGATCATCTTCATCTCCGATTATTCTCTTCACTGATGTGTACTCAGGCATGTTTCCATTCTGTTTAACCATCTGGTCCTTTTGTACTCCACCCATTTCTTTCTCTTTCCCTACGTTGGAGATCCAGTCTAGAAGACCTTCAATCTTAGTTTTGCTCTCTTCAAGCTGTTCAACAGCTGCTACCTGTATTGTTGCACATAGAAGAAAAATAGTTTTGGTTTACTGAATTTTAGCAAGATATGTTTGGTTTGGGAGCCAGCAGAAAGTGACTACATTCAATCTTTTGAAATCTTTTGGTTGAATGAGTGTTGGGGAAAGTGTTTTCCCCCTCTAACCTTCTCAGTCTCCTGCTTGATAGCACTGGTCAAAACCTTCTCTAGATCCTTCCCTGACTCTTCTGCCTTCTGGTTAAGCATATTCGCTTTGCTCTTCAATTCCTCCAGTTTGTTCTCAAGAGCCGATATCTGCTCTGGAGTGAGTTTGCTACGATTCTCCTCCAGAAACTTCTTTGTGCTGCTGATGACTTCATTGAGAGCACTGGCATTAGCCTGCAGGTCTTTCTGTAGAGCCTGAGAGACCACCATAGACACACATAATTAATCACAACAAGCCACACAAAGCCTTGCGTCACAGTGATTTTACCATAGGTAAAGGTTAGGGGTGTTCCTAGGCATATAAACCATGGTAAAATTACTGCAGACATGAGTGGCTACTCAACTGCGCACAATAGTACGAAAAATACACAATTATTGCTGCAATGGGACTTGTATTGGTTAATGGAAACTGTAATGGACCCTGTGGGCTCTACTGGTAATTGGTCGCCCTCTATTGGTGGCTTGTTAAAACCGCTAAATCCAAATGGAATATGTCTCAAAACACACTACAGGAAACCATTTTTAAAAAGTTCAAAGTTGATGGTTTGTAATGTTTGTAACGGTTTTTGTAGTGGAAACCATTAGAATTTCTGTGATAGTTTTTTCAGCAGCCATCATACATTTGATATCCTCTGACTGGATGAATTCATAATCTGAAGCTAAAAAGTCTGTGTCTATCATATATTATGTGATTTTCTATCCAATCTATCAGCTCAAATCTGCAGACAGGCTTTGACTTTTGGCAACTAGCATCAACCTCTCCGGACTGTAAATTGGCAGAAAATCGGGGGAAAATCATGTAGTTTTGTTCCAGTCTTAAGATGTTGTTAAGAGGTTTCTGTTGTGTTCTAGGTGATTTCCAGCGCATTGCTAAGCACTTGTGAAGGTGTTGCCACAGTCGTCTGGGTGTATTGCTAGGTTGAATTGTGTTTTTGCACGGCTAAGCATTTACTAAGCATTGCTAGACCATTAAAAAGGGTGTTGTTAGGATATTTAAAAAATGGTATTGGGTCATTTTCAGTATCTCTGTCACCCTTCTTTTTCATCTAATGAGCAAAAAATATATTTTGATCGCTTATAAATGTAACAGCACACATAAAACAATTATTTGCACAAATAATTTCATGGTAGTTCCTTAAAAGTGTGGGGCCAGTTATGTGTCAATGTCTTGAGCAGAGGAAAGAGTAGCAACACGGGTAATAACATTAGTGATGCTTAACAAAGACCACCAATAACCTTATAATTGTATGTATTCTATGTACAAGCATCACAAAAATGTTACCAGGTTGTACCTGATGCTCTTGTTGATATTGCTGAAGGTCTCCTACAGTCTTTGCACTAGCAGCCTGCTGCTGGTGCCCAATGAGGCGATTTTCTGTCTGTGTCAGATCATCAAACAGCTCCTGCAGCTTTTCTGAAAACTCCTTCTGCTTCTCCACAGCAGCCTACCACATAAACACTCAGTTAGAAAAGAAACCTTTTCCACAGAACTAAAATACAGCATCACACCAAACACTGAGCATTTAACCATTAGTAGTGACTGAGTATGCTGTAAACATGCCAGCCATTCAAAGGGATTTTGGCAATGGTAAAGAAAGGTGGGTTAGTGGTGCTTTTACTGTTGGAAAGCATGTCCACATAGAATAAAACGTTGGCCCTTTGGTATAAGAGCTGAATAGGTTCAGGCAGCCTGAAAAATGCAAACATGATCAGAAGAAGGTAAGTTGGTGGCAGTGATGAAGCCATGGCTTTTCTGTGTTGTAAATAGAAAAAGGTCATGTGATTAATCTCACACAGAGCACAGCAATGAACATCACACACACAAATAATACATTCATGAATAGTCAATTATGTCCTAAAAACATCATTATAAAACTCTTTTTAAAGACCCCATGAAGTAAAAGATTGACTTTTTCGGGAACTGCATAGAGGCTGAAATTTACACAACAGTTAACTCCTAAAAGTTGGTAAAAATGACTAAAAACAGCGTTTACCCATGGGCATAACCACATTTTGCAATAGCAAGTTAATAACTGTGGCTTAAACATAGTGCTTTTTTTAAAAAGAACATTAGTAAATTGTTTAATATGTTCTGCACCATTATATTGTTTCAAAAGGAAATATGTCAGTGCATCAAAGGAAACTGCACACAAGCCACTTCACAGGGTCTTTTGGGATTCTTCTTTAAGGGCAATGATGTCAAAATATACCACACTTCAATGCAACAACATATGCTACTTCATGCCAGTGTGATCTCTTCATTCTCTCTCAGACCTGCTGCTGAGTCTCATCCTCACACATCTCCAACTGGTCCTCTAGAGTTTGTCTCTGAGTGAAGACTCTGTCCATGAGCTCTTTGAAGGATCTCTGGGTAGTGCTGAGAGCTCTTAGAAGGTGTCTGCTGTGAGTGGGGCTCAGGAACTGAGCATGCTCAGAAATGAAGTTTTGGATATCAAAAGCAGCATCTTCCAGGAGGTGTCGGGTTCCTGATAAGTCTGTCTCTATGTCCTGAATCAGGAACAATGAAAAGCACTAAGTAAAACTGTTCAGATAGTGACTTCAGTTGATGTAGCAGATAAACAGTATTGTATTTCAGGCAACTTCATCAATAACATACAAGACAACTTACCCTATTTTGCTGAATCTTGTTCTTAATTATTTCCATGTCATCAGCATCCATGATATCGAGCTTAGACACCATCTCAGAATTGTCTTGTATACAAGTTGAGACCTTATCAACAGAGCTTAGCAAATCCTGATATGAGGTTTCCAAATGGATCTGTAATCCATATTTGAACAAGCGTGAGAATATGATTTTCATCCTTCTCTATTTACTCTTGCTTTGTTGCTTGCTTTACTAACCTTCACTGTGTCAATGGCTAGCAGAATAGCATTACTTCGCTCAGCTGACAAGTGGCAAACATCTGTGAAAGCGTTCTGTAAATCTAAATAGACTGTAGCCAAATCTTGGTGGATTTGCGTGGGAATGAGCTCATCAGCAGAATTCAGAAGTTGCTCTGCTATGCTCAAATCTGCTGTAAGCAAGTCAGGGAGAGCAGCAATCTGTGCTTCCACAGACTAGAAACAGAGTGTGTGGGAGTAGTTGAGGAGCAAAAGGAAAGAATTGTGAAAAAGAGTGACAGAATAAAAGGAACGTGCAACAGAGTACAGCATAGATAACCATGCAGACAGAAAGCACTGTGGGTCTGTGGGTCAAGAGAATTTCTGTAAAGTGAAGCTTTATAGAAACAAACCTGAACTTCCTCTAACTGACTATGCAACCCCTCAATGTCTTCTGCTAATGGACCCTTGGTCTGCAAGTCGCTTTTTATATCTTCAAGAGTATCGTAATGATCCTGAAGCCTCCCAACACACTCCAAGTAATTCTGGGTGGAATATTTCTGCAAGAAGTACACAATTATACTTACACCTTTTTTCAAAACATCCATACAGATGACGCAGAGTTGATAATACTTTGCCAATCAGTATCTAACTCAGTTGAGAGAAGTACTCACTCTCGGTTTGACTCCGTCTGTTTGCTTTACGCATGGCTCTTCTGCCATAGAGACCTGGTGGCTAGAGTTGGTTGGCTGGAAAACTTCATCTGCATCAGCATCATCTGTGGTTGGATCAGCAATGCATTCATCTCTCAAGGCAGTGCCTCCCAAAAAACTGCTTAGCTTTCCATCTACTTCCTTGAGCACTTCTTGATCTCTGCTTGTGGAAATCCCCTGAATCATCTCCAGTAGATCAGTCCAGTGCTTTGGTTCGTCATTACTCTCATCAGACGGCCAATCCTGAGCTTCTCTTAGTCCTTCATGTTTTTTCAAATCCAAGAGGATATCAGGATCCCCACCTCTCTCATTTGAACTGGGATGACAGGTTGGTAAGATTCCAGAGTGGTGCTGAATAATTTCAATAATGCTATCGATGGCTTGGTATTTTTGTTTTTGAGTCTCATCCATACTTGCTCCATCCATCTTCATTTGGATTAACTCATTTAAAAAAGACTTTAAATCACTGCTTCCAACTGATTTTGGTAAACTTTCATCTTCGGCCATTGCCATGTGAGGTAAATGAAGGTCATCCTGGTGTACACCTTCTGCAACCACTGTATCTCCAGCATGAGACTGGTTGAAGTTGTCTGCGCTTTGTTCGCTTTTCCGATCAAGCACAATTGAAGGACTTGGAATTTGGGGGGCAGACTGCAAATCATTGAATTCTGCGACTATATCTTCTGAACAGTGACCCGAGGACGCATCTAGCATTTCTACCAAGTCTTTTACTTGGTTATCATCATCACGTGTAAAGTCTGATTCACATGACTTGTCTAACTCATCTTTTGTAGTGGCTTTTGGGGCTACATGATTACAAAACATGCCTTGTTCACTTGGGGGCTGTATGTTATGATTACCTCCACTTGAATCATCCTGACTAGAATTAATAACAATTTCAGCTGTCAACTGCTTGGAATTTACTGTTGAACCAGCTAAATCCATCAAATTGATCTGACTTGTGTCCTCAGATCCTTTTAAACCTACAGGCTTTTCAATGTCATCATTCTGATCTGCCTTCTGTTCTGTTCTACGGTCAGTACTGCTTTCTGTGCATTTCTGTACATACTTTGGTGCATCTCTGAACATTTCTGTCATGTCCTCATACTTAACCATCTCCTTTACTCTATTCTCTGAGCTAAACGCACCTGAATCCTCATCAGAATGCTCACGATCTAAGTTCTCACTTACATTGGCGTATTTAGCTATATTTGATGCACTGGTCTCTTTCTCATTCAGCAAATTCTGAGCTAATGTGCGCTGATCATCAGCACTATAATGCAGCTCTTTTGTACTCTCCATTGGTGACTTGGCACTTGCACAACATAAAGACGAGGTTGACTGTGTTTCTGCAAGCGGTCTAACTTGTCCAATATCTTCTACCATTGGTAGCGAGGTGCTCAAGCTTTCAGAGAGCCCTTTGTCAAAGTAAGTACTTGATGTTTCACACTCCTCTTTGGACCTGCTGAATTCCTGTTCAGAATTAAGTACGCTCCCTGATTTTCTTTCCTCAAAGCAGATATCGCTTTGTGATGAACATGATATCCCAGAGTCACTCTGTACAGGGCTTACAACCTGACTCGCCGTAGTCTCAAGATGTGCCACCTGCCTGACACACGGTGAAGGACTTGCAGTTTCACAAGAAACATCAACAACAAAAGTGTCCACACTGTTACTTTTTGTCTCATTTCCTTCCGAAGTGAAACTTCCTTCTTTATCAGCTGTAGTGTCTAACTCATTTTTGGAGTTGAAATTACTGCATTGTACATCGCAATCCTCCCCTATTCTATTAGTCTCAGAAACTTTGTCAAACATATTGTCTTTGGTGGGTAACGGAAGATCCTGACAACTGTTCACACAAGCTATATCAGTAGATACCTGCGTGGCTTCATCCGATCTCAAGCATATTTGTCCTCTTTTTGCTAAGTCAAACACCATAATGTCTTCCCTTTCATCCTGCTGTGAATGTAGCATCCTCTCAGCCTCTTCATCATCCAACATCCCAGACTGATGGGCATCATTTACACTGAGCACGCACTTTCTCTCTGGATCTATGATGGCCTTCCTGATTGCCTCTGAAGCGAGAACACTTCTGCTGATATCATCAGTAATCAGACCCCTCTCTAAAGCATCACAAATGCTAATGGTTTTTCCAACTGCTGCATCATAGAAACCACCCAGAAGGTTTTGCTTTTCCATGATCTGTAGTGCTACCTTACTTGAGATGCAACCTTTATTGACAGAAATGTTCAGTACTGACACTGTAGCATTTTCCTTCTCTTTCAAACCATCCTCTTGAAGCTGCAGTGCAAGTACTTCTAAGACAGTCTCTTCATCAATAAGGCCTTTATCGAGAGCAGCTTCAAGGTCATACCGTTTTCCAGAGGTGACATCTAAAATCCCACCTTCCTCTACTTGCGCCCTAAGAAGACGGATGGCATAATCTCTCTCAAGTTTGTCATCCCAAACAACCTCTGTATGTGGAAATTCAGAGGGCATTTCTGTATAGCTGGTTATTTTACTGGACAATAGTGGTGAGTCTTTTGAAGATCTTTCCTGGTCTTTATTGGCATCATGACATTGAGGATTTGCTACTGTCAAGCACAAATTTGAGGCAGTTGCTCCTACAGAAAAATCTGTTTGTGGTAACTGCATTGCTTTCGACAGGTGAGGGGAAGCTACAACACTCATGTCTGATTGGTACTTGTCTGTGTTTGAACGTGTAGAATCCTTGTTAGTTTCAATTACAGTCATGTGTTTAACACTGTCTAGGAAAGTATCACATTTGTGATCTGTTTCTACAGTATTTACAACCGATTCAGAGGGCAGAGTAGGTTTTACGGAATTTTGTAATGCTGTAGAATTCACCACTTCATGCATTTCTTCTGTTGTGTATTCCAAAGGTTCAGATATTTGCAATTCTCCCAAAGCACCATAATCAGTACTCTGACAAGCGCTGTCATTGTCAGGAACATTGTTATTCAGTGGAGACTCTCCTGAAACATTCATACGAAGTCCGCTAATCTCATCTACATGTTCTGATTCTGATGTTTCAAAGAGTAATTTTGCCATTTTATTTAACTGCGAATCAAAGATCAACAGCCTTTGGCCTGACTTTGGATCCATATAGCTATTCATCATGAGGTAGGAAATAAATAACTGCTTGGCCTCAGAAGGAGACGGTGCATCTGTGCTGTTTTCGTCACTGATTTTTTCACCAGACGAACAAGATCCATCGATTTGAAGCTCCCGCATTACTAGCCAGGATGAATACCTGTTATTCAGTTCATCTATGTCAGGGAACACATCAGGGATTTCTATTGTCTTCAACAACTCTTTTGTAAATGTCTCAATTAAGCTGTTCTCCACCGCAGAGTCAATGTCAACTACCTCAGAGGTTTCAGGTATGTACAAGGCTGTTATTTTGTGCCGGTTATGCAGCAACTCAGCCAGATTGTCTGTGATTATGTTTTGCTGAAGAGAGGTGGAGAAAGAGAGAATTTCACCAGCGTTAGGCCAAAGAAGACCCAAGAAGGCTTTCTGTCTCTCCAAAACTAACAATGCACTGCTGGAGCTTATTAAATCACACTGGACAGCCTCATCGACCGTAAGTCTCGCCCCGTTTCGAGGATTAACAATGCCACCATTTTGGGCCTGATGGCTCAGTATGTCACTAGCAGTGTCCTGATCAATCAGACCCTCAGATAAGGCCTCCTCAACAGTCAGCTTTCGGCCAGTTTTGGGGTCAACTATGCCTCCTGCAAACAACTGGGCGCTCAGCAACCGAAACATGGTCTCTCTATCAATGACGCCATCGTGCATGGCTTTCATAATGTTGATCTCTCTCCCAGATGTCAGGGATATAGTTCCATCTTTTCCACGTTTCACTGGAAGCAGCCGAAGTCCTGCCAACTTGTGCATAACGCTTCTCTGCACAAGCTGACTAAGTGTGACTTTTTCTGCAGTGTTGGGGTCAATCAAGTTCTTCCAAGTATTCTTCCTCTCCAATATCTGGATAAAGAGTGACTGGGGTATAAGGCCAAGTTGAAAAGCCCCTTCCAGATGTAGAATCTCACCAGTGTATGTAGGTCTTAACCCTCCAGTCGCTAGCTGGATTTCAATGATCTTTATAGCTGTTTGCTCAGATATAGCCCCATTTTCCAGAGCAGCCATAACCGGCAAAGGCTCTGCAGCAAACTGGAGATCCTGAAGACATTTTTTAGCTTCATTCAACTCGTGCAGTTGCTTAAGCATTGTGTCATCCACAAGTTTGTTCTCGAATGCATCCTCCAAGTCCATATACAAGTGCTGTTCAGGCCAAATGAGCCCAGTGGTTATAAGCTGGGCCTCTAGAAGACCAAGTCCTGTGTTTTGGTCGATGAAGCCTTTGTTTACAGAGCAACACACAGACATAACAGCTCCACTTTCAACATCCAGAATCCCTTGGATGACCTCCAGTGCCTGGAAAGAGATAAAAAAAGAATCAAGATGTTTCTAAATATATGTTCAAATGTATGTTCACTAGATACATTTTCACTGCAATATTGGTTATAAATACGATCAAACTTACTCACCCAGACCATGGATTGTACTAGCTCATGTGCAACAGTGCAAGTCATCAGCAAGAGAAATGGGACACAATAAAAGCTTACATGCATCTGTGAACAGAACACTTAGTATTTTGTAGAACAACACAAGTTAGAGAAAACACACTGAGCCTTATGTTATTGTGTGCAGTGTGCGGAACCCCATGTAGACAAAAAGAATGTCCTCTGGGTTTGCTGTGAAGAAAGAGTGAGAGTGGCTGACATGCAATGTATGTTTACAGCATACTCAGTTGACCATGAAGTTTTCAATTACACACATTCTTGATGGAGTCTTTCTCCATCTTCGCAGAGGTGGCATTAAAAGGGTTAAAGAGGCGTTTGGAAACGGTCTTACCATGCTATATATTTCAAGCTGTCAAAACAACTGTTAGTCATGCCATTGGAGAGAGTGTTTACACTTCACAAACAATAACCATCATATATAACCAGCATTTGTTTGGCAGTGGCAGTATATCTTTATCTCACCTGATCGGCTGAGGACACTGCATCTGCACACTGTTGAGAGAGCTCACTGTAGGCTTGATGAAGTGATTTCAGCTGTTCTTTTGCTTCTTGCTTTTCTTCCTCAGTCATTCTGATGAAAGAAAACATTTCACAAAAAACTTACTAAAACACATAAAGCTCCTAAAAATGAGAAGCTGCATAAAACAGCACAAGCAAGCACATGCAAATAAACAGAGCCGTAATTCATTCTCAGTAAATTCTTCCCCTTCTGCTGACATAACATACTTGTCACTGTGTTTGGTTAGCATCAGCTGGGTAGTTCTCAATGCTTCTCCAATTTGTTCCTTCTTTGTCACCATCTCCTCCAGTGACATCTACAATGGAACATAGGAAATCAATAAAGTTTTAAAAGCACAGTGCTTAGTAAATCACTATTAGGTTGGGATAACTTCAACTCCACTTGAAAACCACTTCATCCAACTACTGTAGGCCATTTGACTATTTAAAATCAGATAAATGTTTACTAAACAACCATTAGCCATACAATTTGCAGAAAATGTGGGGATGTGATAATAATATTATTTATTGGGATCCCATCCATCCATTTTCTAAACTGTTTTTTTTTTCTCTGTAGAGTCACTGGGATGGTGCAGCCTAGTATCTCAGGCCACAGGTGGGGGAACATTCTGGTATTACGGCCACTCCATCGCAACGTTCACAGACAGACAATTTAGTGTCTCCAGTTCACCTATTCTGCATGTCTTTGGATTGTGTGAGAAACCAGAGCATCCAGACATGCAAGAACATGCAAGCTCCACACACAAAGGCCTCCTGACATAGTCGGGACTTGAACTTGGACCTTCTTGCTGTGAGCATGAGTGCTATCCACTTAGCTACCCCGATATTATAATTTATTATGAAATAATTTAGATAACTACTTCAGTTTGTGACACTGACCATGTGAACTCCTTTGCTCCCACTGAGGCATAAAAGGCTCTTAGGAATATTCACAAATCATGCTGGATTACACGATCATCAGGTTCTACACAAACTTAGGGAGTTTGTGATATTTAAACGATTCTGAAATTCATGTCATTTTTTTCTATTACACTTTTCACTCAAATTGTTATGCTGATAATATGTTTGCTTTTCCACAAGTGATCTCAAACTTTTGGATCCCACTGTATTTCTAAAGACATGTTGCCATGTTTATATAAACATCAGGACTGAGTTATAAAGTTTTGGTTTGGAAAAGTTTATGGAGAAAAGTCTGTCATTAGAAATGTGACATTGTAGATAAATGACCGGTCATTCTAACACAACTTTCTATTTTGGGAAATAGTTTGTTTTACATGGCATGTAATCTGCTCTCTGCTTTGGGTCAGTCAACTGAACATTTGCCATCTAAATTACTTGGCTCTGACAACCAAGCAGCACTCCAAAACGAATGGTGTGCAAGACTGTGTTTGATGAAATGTAGAGACGTAACAGCATCACTAAAGCAGGGAATTCCATAACCACCAAAGAATGCAGTGATTTAATGCCCAGTGTAATTTGTACAGTTTATCACACTGTACATATACTGTATGTTGTAAATGCATCTGGTTGAGCCATGTACATGCTTGTGGATACATTTTACTGGATTATCATTGTTGTCTCTTGTGTAACTGGGAGGTGACCTGATGACTGGTCTGGATGTAATCTAATAAAATTGATGTGATTATATAAATCACTACTCGAAATGAAAGGGTAGATATTTCATGGGTAAAAACTTTCTGTGAAATGCGAGTGGATAATAGCAGCAAGTAACAAGTATGTGAACAACACAAACATATGAAGAGATTCACAATAATAATCTTTATTCAGAAACATAATGGAAATGTGCATGTTCTGATTAGCAAATTTGGAAATGATGAAAACAGTTCCCTGAAATGCTCACTATGCTGACATTAAAACAGCTACAGATGAATAACCTGTAACATCCAAACAATAAAAACACTCAGGTAGTTTGACTTATTTACCTGGGGCTTACTAGTGCTCTCAGTGCTGGGTTTGCCATCACTTTGAGCCTTTCCATCTTTGTTCAGATTTGTTTTCATACCGGACATCCAATTCAATAACTTGTTAACCTTTTCGCCATGCTCTTTCTTCTCATCCTCAACAGACCTCTAAAATCATTGGGGAAAAATTGCAGGGTGGATTAGAAACAGTGTAAAACGTTAATAATTAGCATAATAAATTCTATATTTGAATACAATATACAACAAGAAATCAGCAGGTCTATTAAGCTCCCAGCCATTTTATGTGGAAGCATGCTTGGCAATAAATTAAAAATGCCATTGAAAAGAAAAAAAAATGGATCACAAGACATGAGACATTTTTAAATAATATCTTACAGTAGAAAAAATCCCATATTTAAAGACTCCCATTTTCACCATTATGATATTTTTCAGGATAAAAAATATAATCTTCTATATTAGATCATCCTCCAACACAAGGGTAGCAAATATACCAGCCATGTAAATGACTTTTTCCATCATTCATAAAACATTCACCAATAATGGTCTGATTTTAGACGGACACTTTCCAGAACCATATCAGAAGTGCCGATAGGTCCAGAAGTATTGGAAGGAAGAAGTATTGCTGGCACTGTGAGGTTTTGTTGCTTCAAGAAGGACGAACCCAGTGTGGCTGTCAAAGACACTCTTTTCTAAAGCTTCCTTGAAAGACATTTTTCGCTTGGTTTTGGGGCAGGTGATGCATTTTGAAAGCAAATTGTCGTGTTGAAGATGTGCGGCAGTTGCTTTGTCGATCAAGCAATTCTGTATCGCATCCTCCAAAGAGACTCTCTGCTGGCTCTCTGGGTTAATGAGCCCACCAGTCGCCATTTGAAACTCAAGACACTTCATTCCAACATCTTTTGGGAAAAGGTTCTCTTGCATCGCCTGGGCCACACTTAAAGTCTTTCCATTCTGAGGGTGAATGATACCATAATAGGCTTGCTCACATTGCTGGAGCTGCCTGGCAAAACCTTCGTCCAAGAGTCCTCGATGTTGTGCTTCTTTAATCAGAACCCTTTCTCCAGATGCTGGATCACAGATGCCTCCAGTGCAAGCCTGGGCTTCCAGCAACCTCAGTGCGGAGAGTCGGTCCACAAGGTTCTGCTGGTGTCCTTTGAAAACCGGGAGTCGTTTCTTCAAAGAAACATCCCAGAGTCCTGCAACAGGACTGTTTGGAACATTGAAGACAACTCTTCTGGAAATCAAAAGATCAGCAAACTCAGAAATACTCAGCTGACCACTGCGGTAGCTGTTGAGCTCTTCCATTTGGAGAATTTTCAGACTAAGAGCATTTTCAATGCAAAGCTGCCGCCCACTCTTATGGTCTGTTAGGATGTGTAGAAGGTTCCTACTCGAGTCCATGATTGTTATCTCCTGCCATTCGCTCTCTTGTTGTGAGAGAAACAGGTAGGTTCTCTTGTCAATGTGGCCAGCCTTATATGCTTCGTAGGCTGACATTTTAGCACCATTAGAAGTGTTGATGACTGATATTCTGTGTTTGCTGGATGGTGAGAGGGTGTACAGATGCTGGTCACCAAAAGGAAGAAGATATACTCCACCGTTGACATCATATACACAGATTCTGAGCAGTTCGCTATAGTACGCCTTCTGCCCTGTTTCTGGGAAGTGAAAATCTTTTGGGTTACTGACTGGATCGTAGAGACTTTGAAGGGTGGCTTGGTTTATGAGTCCCTGCTCTAGTGCACAATCCATGGGTACCCTAATTCCTATCAATGGGTGAATTAACCCTCCAGTGGCAATCTGAGTTTCGATTAATGCTTTCCCTCGATGTCTGTCCAGAATTCTCTCCTCCATAGCCTGAAACACTGAAAGAATCTTCCCAGCGTGAGTATAACCACTGACTGCTTTGTACGCTTCATTTATTTTGTCCTTGAGGTCACCAGTAATGCTACCTTTCTCAAAAGCTTCTGAAGGTGAGTAACCTTCACCTGTCATGGGATCAATGATGCATCCTGTGGCAGCTTGCGCTTCCAGAAACTCAATGGCATAGGTTCTAGACATAAATCCACCTGCAACAGCATC
The DNA here is from genome assembly GCA_019740295.1 of Labeo calbasu. Classification (NCBI taxonomy): domain Eukaryota; kingdom Metazoa; phylum Chordata; class Actinopteri; order Cypriniformes; family Cyprinidae; genus Labeo; species Labeo calbasu. The sequence goes on from JAHKKF010534144.1 coordinate 71,081, forward strand.
TAGAAAGGACAGCTTTTTCTTGCTAGACTCCATGTAAACACCCGCAATTGAGGATGGTTTAGCGATGAATTGAGCAAGTGACGCTTCAATCTCCTCTACAGTGATGAGGCCTGTTTGCAACTTGAGCACAATTTCCTGAGTAATTATTTTTGTTTTGACCAACTTTTTAATACTTATCCGCCCTCTGAGACCTTGAATTTTGTTAGAAGAAGACTCCGTTTTCAGCCCTTTTGATTTACTTGTTACGGGAGAGTCCGAAGCGAGACCGATAGAGGAATCGGAATCAATGATATTGAATGAAACAGTCTGGCTTTTTCCAGACCTGCCTTTATCAGACACTGAGCTATTCCTAAGTATAGGGTCAGTGACGTCACTCTGACTGTTACCAACCATCACTTGGTTTGTGTGCATTTCAAATGCATTTGAATTCTGGAGTGAACCTGAATTCTCTGTTTTCTTGTTAACATATTCCAGAGTTCTCTCGTTGATTACTTGCATTTTACTTTGCTTGACTTTTCGTAGATCCTCCAGCACTTTTTCCTTTTCCAGTGTAGCGATCTGCAAGCATGAGATCATTTATGCTATTAGTGCATGAAAATATGTCAAAATAAGTTTAGATGTCACTACTATACATTTATATATAGCATTGTTTAATAAATGTATTTTATTACAAAATATATATTACTTCTTTTACGTGAATATTTTAAGAAATATTTGTATAAGAAGTAAGGTGAAGTGTGTCATTTCTGCATCAACTGAACTGCAACAAATAAGTGCTGTTTCCTTTTAGTCCTTCTCCCTTATCTTCTAATGCTTTTATTCAATAAAGTGAGAAATATTTGAGCAATATTATGGTTCATGTGGAGTCAGGTATGGTTTGCTGCTGATATAAATGCAGTTGTGCTAAATCACAGTAATGAACCCCTGAGCTATACTGGTCAAATCTCTCAACTCCAACACTATCTACTTTTATGCCTTGTCCAGCATTGTCATTACCTAACAACAAGCGTAAACACTTTTTAAAGACGTAAGCATATCATGGTTGTCACCCACAAAACACAGCTCTTAAAAGCAGAGAAGTAACTGCACTGGTTCGGACCGAGCAATGGAACCAAGTCTGAAAGCACCATTACCTACATACAGTTGCCTCTGCACATGTTAAAACACATGAAGAAATGACACACTTCACCTTTAATGAATGTTTTACAAAACCGTGAATACACTTGAAGTGGTACCTCAGAGCTCATTTTCATTTCTTCCAGGTTCCGTTTCGCTTCTTCGTACGATGCAATAATTGTCTGAGTCAGCTGAAGTTCAGTCTTTAGCTTTGCCAGCTCTTCATCTTTAGCGCACTGATGACTGGCTTTTCCGAGTTCTTTTAGATGCTTCTGTTCTGAGCTGACTGCTACCTCAAGCTTCAGATTCTTCTCCTGTAGAGACTTCATTTTACTGATGTATGAAACAATCTGCTCCTTTAGAGATTTTGCTTCTCTTTCTGAGATGTCCAGTTTCTGCTGAGTCTCTGTCAACATTTGCTTTAACTTTGATATCTCGTTTGAGCTGTCTTTGTGAATATTGTCAAGCTGAAAAATACTGGATTTTACTCTGATTTTTTCCGTTTCTAATTCCGAAATCTTTGATTTTGCTTTGAGAAGTTCAAGGTCAAGTTTTCCCCTCTGCCTGTCAGATTCGTCCAGCTGTGTGCGGATGTTGCAGAGACGTTCTTCAGCCTCTTGTTTTGCTTTTGTTGCATTAGCAATCAATGTTTTCAGCTTCTGCACTTCTTGAGAAAGGTGTTTGTTGTCTCTCTCGGAAGTTTCCACAGTATGCGAGTGCTCCTTTAATTTCCTCTCATGCTCCAAATTTAGGCGTGATTCTTGCAGTGAAAGCTTTTGCTCCATTTCCGCCTGCACTAGCTGCAGTTGAGTCTCGTAGCCTTTCTTTTGTAAGTCGAGTTTGCCTTTGAGATCGTCAAGCATCTTTTTACAGTTGTCCAGTTGTTCACCAAGCTTTTGTGACCTCAACTCAGCAGCTGCTGTTTGATTTTGCTTCTGTTTAAGCTCTTCCTGGGTTTGTCTCAATTTCTGCTTCAACTCTGACGTTTGCAGAGTTAAACTTGTGATTTTGTCTTCCGCTGCATTCTTATCCTTCTGAAAAGTGACGAGTTCTTGTTTTAAGTTCAGTACAGATTTATCTGCGCTTGAGCTCAATTCTCGCATAACAGAACTTTTCCGTTGGAGATCTACCTCCAGCTCTTTGAGTCTGGACTGACTTAACCTGTTTTCTTCAGTCACTCGCTGAAGCTCATCTTTTGTTCTTTTCAGAGTGGAACTAAGGTCATCAAATTCACATTTTAAAACCTGTAACTTTTGGTCAGCCGTTTGCTTATCCCTCTGAAGAGATGAAATGTCCTGTTTCATGCTTACCGTGGCCTTCTCTGAACTTCCACTGATCCTACTGATCGTCTGCCTACATTTCAAAAGCTCATTTTCAAGTTCTCGTACTTTTGACAAGTACTTTTTACCCTCAGATGACTCCCTCTGAGATTCTACCATGGCTTTTTTTAAAGCCACGTTCAGGTTATTTATCTCGGCTTTATGTTCCTGAACCTTCTGATTAGCCTGATTCCTCTCAGTGGTTATAGAACTCAGCTCTGCTTTGAGATTTGAAATATCTTTTTCATAGTTGGTGATGGTCAACGTGAGAGACTTGATCTTCTGCTGTAGCTCGGCTGTCTTTTTGGCTTCTTCATTAAAATCTTTAAGTCTGATTTGAAGCTCATGAGATATCTGTGTTCTATTCTGAAGTTCCTCTTCAACAATTTTTACCTGAGACTTCGCACTTTCTGCCTGGGATCTGAGTATATTAATTTGCTGTTCTTTACTGTCAGTCTCAATGGACACTCTGTCAAGTTCGGCTTTGACATTTTTAATGGAACGTTCAGTCTCCATGTTAATATTCTTGAGTTCTTCAACTTTCTTGGTAAGCTGCGTCACTTGCAAGGTACTTTTCTGAAGCTCTAGCTCAAGGTATTTGATTTTGAGTTGAGCTTCCTTCTCGGTTCTTGTCTTCAGATTGATTTCTTCTTTGGCTCTTTGCAGTTGCTCCCTCAAAACCTCTGCCTCACCTTTTAGGGTTTTGATCTTTTGGTCAGCATGTGATTTGTCTTGCTGGATTGACTCAATACTTACCTTAAGATGTCGGGCATCACTTTCCAATAACTGATTTTTTCTGTTAAGTTCATTCACCTTGAATGACACCTGCTCTACTTCAGACTGTTTGGAAGACAACTCGTCTTCCAGGCACCTCAATTTATGAGTGCTCTCCTGTTCCAGGGAGGTCCACTGTAGAAGTTTTCCTTGGTTGACCTTGAGCTGGTCTTTTAGACCGTCAACCTCTGTCTTCTGGAACAGCACTCTCTGCTCCAGAGCAGATTTGTCTCTTTGGAGAGACTTGATTTGTTCTTGATACACATAGACAGACTTTTTTAGTTCAGAAGTTTCTTGTCTCAACTCCTCTGATTTCTGTCTCATGTTGGACCTATCTGCATCCATTTCCACTTGTAGCTTCAAAAGCCTGTTGTTTGCTTCATCTAAGAGTTCTTTAAAACGTTGAGCTTTCTCCTCAGCCACAGTTTTGTGGACAACAATTGAGTTCAATTCGGATTTCAAGGACTTGATTTCAGTCTCAGCTCGCTTCTTGCCCATAATGAGCTCCTCCATTTTGCGCTGTAGGACTTCTGCCTCAGATTCAGAATGGATTATTGAAGAACTGGTTTTGAACGTTGCCAGTTGTGCACCTTCTTTGGAGAAACCCAACATGGATTCACCTTGCATCATTCTGACTTCTGACTGGTGGGCCAGATCCCTTTCCATGATTCTCACTTGACTAAGAAGCTCCGCCTCAGCACCTTCCTTAGCCCTAAGTTCTCGCTCTAACGTACGACTGTGCTCCTCCAGACCTTGTACGTCACTGTCCTTGCGACGTAAATGATCTTCCAGCTTCTTACGGGCTAATGTACTCTCCTCTATGCTCTTTTTAAGGTTGCGGAGACTCTCTTCCAGGGAGGCCTGTTTGGCCTCTGACTGCTGAACCTGTTGTCGAGCACGATTCAACTCTTGCTCGATGGAACCCTTGCTTTTAATCACACCTTCTAATTCAGCACGATATTTCTGGGCCTCGTACTCAGCCTTCGACTTCTGTAAGGTCAAGTCCTCAATTGACTTTTTCTGCATCTCAAGGTCTGCTCCCAGGATGTCCAGCTGCTGTTGCCTGTTAGACAGCGAAGCCTCGAGTTCCAGTACCTGACGGCGAAGCCTGACGATCTCCTCTTCGCTCGCAGATTTCTGTAACTCCATGCTCTCAGTCCAGCTCAAGTACTCTGCATTTTCCAACGACTTCCTCCTCTGAAATGAAAGACACAGTCATCTTCCAGTCAACCACCTGGAAGAGAGAAGGCGGTTCTTGCCCACTTACCAATAAAAGCCTGAAAAACCACCACCATCACGTATTTGCATGTACTCTTCAGCATGTTTCCAGGACATGCTTCTCCCAAGAGACAAGATCACCAGCAACGATACAAAATGCAGCCATATGTGCTATTTTGTATCAGAATAAATGTCCAAGCACTGACAAACATTTGTATGGCAGGAAAAACCAGCAGAGTGTAATAAAAATGTGTTTGTGTATGTTGTTAGGGTGTATGTCATAGCGCTAATGTGTCAATGGTGAATGAAACATGGCTGGAAGCATAGTCTTGCTAAATAGCAAGCAATACAGCTAGCACTAGCATTTCACCTACTATACTAATGCTTCTGGATGAAGCATTAAAGACAGGAAAAAGTCAAAATCGAATGTCCTACCTCATCTTCTTCTGCTCTTTTGAGTGTTTCACCTGCAAACTTCACATACTGTGTCATCAGAGTAACCAGGGCTGTGTAACGTGTACGAAGGTCCATAAACTAAGGAAACAAACAAACAGTCATACATACTCAATAGAATTTCTTTGACTAGTTATGTTTCCTTGACGGTTTCCTCTCGTACCTCTTGCTGAATGACATCAGAGGAACTCTGCATCTTCCTCCTCTTCACTGGGGACTTATGCTGAGAGTCAACCATGGCTCGATAAGTCATCAACTGCAGTTCATAGTCCTTAAAGAAGAGGAATACACATTGCACAGGTAAGTAACTTTCTTTTACCATTTTACTATTTTAGTACCTATTTTATTGTTTTCTTCGGGGTGAAGTTTCACTAACGGGCAGAATTTCCACAAAATGGACACACATACCACAGTCTACCATGGTACCATATACTTTGTTTTGTTAGAATATTTCAAAGTGATAATTTTGTCTTACTTTCACTCCAACTGCATACTGCTCTGAATACTTCTGACACTCCTCAATTTTGCTTTGTTTTTGCTCAATTTCTCCAACCAAAACCTAGAAATAAATCAAATGTTAGAACTTGATGCAAATAAATTAAATGAATAAATGCAATCTAAGTTATTTTTCCTTACTTTCTGCTGGTTAAGGAACTCTGCCAATGCCTTGCTGTCCTCAGGTTGACTCTCCTGGGCCTTGAGCTGCTTGGCTTCCATTTCTTTGCTCCACTCATCCAGGCTGTTGTATGTGTCTTTGTAGTACTTAAGAGATTTGCTGATGCCTTCCAGGTCTCTGAGCCTAAACACATTGAAAACCAATAAACAACATTATGAAGAAACAATAAATAAAAAACACACTTATCCCTACAGCACAGCATTAGCAGGGGAAGAATAAAAAAATAATCAACTTAATGACCTGTTTTCAATCTGGGAGTGGATGTTTTGCCATCTTTCTTTGAGTTGGTCGGCCTTCTCCTTGTGCCAGTCCAAATCAAAGTCCCTCTCGTTGTGTGTTTTGAACATGCGCTCACTGACCACTCGTGCCTTCTGCAGCTCGTCCTCCAAGTCGTGGAATACCTCGCGCCTTTCGTCGATTTCAGACCTCCATTGCTATAAATTAAGATCAAAAGTGTTAAGTCAAAGATGTATAATGGCTAAACCATCACCAAGTCACAATGAGATTTTATTACCTTAAGAGTGCTCATGACACCATCGATGGATTTGATATTAGCATTGATTGTGTCTTCCTCGCACAACTTAGCTTCATAAAGCTTGACCAGAGCTTCCGCACTCTGACTGTGTTTCACCACCAAACTCACTGTCTTCAGCCTGAGCGGAAAAGATAATCAAGTCAAACAAGTCAGATAGAAATGATGTAGCAGCCATTTCTAGCTGAGTAATTATTGTAGTGCTCACCATAACAAAAAATAAAGACAAAATTTATATTTAAAGATAATTTATAATGGCCTGGTAATGGCAATTTGAAGTTTGTGTAACAATGGGAACATTTTACAAGGACAATAGAGAGCAGACACGAGATGGTATGGAGAAAAGGCACATCCACTAACCACTTGGTCACGTCTCCAACTATTTATTTTACCTCTTTCAAACAGATCTCATTTGAGGACAAAGTAAAGACTCACTTCTCCAGGTAGATGCAGCACATGGAGTAGACCTGGTTCGTGCTCTGAGTGAGGATGTTGAGTTCAGAGGAAAGCGTAGGGACGGATGGAGAGGCAGCTGCTTGCCTGAGGAAAACTTCACACTTCTCTCTCAGGGTCTCCAGGTCATCCTTCAACCTATCCAGCTCTACCTTCTTCTTCTGGATGTTTGAGAAAGAGAGGCCAGATGTTAATGATTTTGCTTCAGGATCCAGATTTTACACTGAACTTTGTATCAAAAATTGGTTATTGTACTGATTGAAATGTTATAGATTTTATATTTATTCATTTATAATTGACTTATTTTTATTTAAAGATAAAAAAATAAAGGAGAACAAAAATGAAGCCGAAGATCAAACCTCCTGTTCGGTGATGCGCAGCACACATTCCTGCAGGTCATCTCTGTCTAGCGGAGTACGGATTTTCCGGATCAGCTGTTCCTCGTGACCCTCCACCCGCATACGGAAGTTACGCACCTCAGATATGAAGAGGTTATACACGGACTCCTCGTGTTCTTCTGTTGACCACCAGAGGGCAATACATTTCAGATGAGTACATCAACAAGACATGTCCAAAAATAATCTGTAGTTTGTGCATTAGTTTCCCTGTTTCTTTCTTGGTGAAAATGTAATTAAAATGTAACTAGTGACAACACAACTTCATAATCTTTAACATTTGTGTATGTGCATATGATTGTAATTGGGTTTGTTGACAATTAATCTGGAAGACAATATTTCAGGACTCCATTATTGGATTACAGGCAGCAGATAGTGAACTCACGAAATCTCACAAGAACAACATATGTCTGACGAACAAAAACAAAATATATTTAAAGTGTAAATAGTAATTAAATAATGGAATTAGGTGCATTACAAATGATCAATGGCAAAAATGCCAGATGCATATCCACAAACACTTGCTCTCTACTTTCTCTAATGTTGATGAGGAGATCTGTGAATGGATGAAACATCATTCCTTATAGTATTAACTTTCTACTTAATAGGCTTAAGAGAACACGTGTTTCTTAAGCATGTGTGCTACATGTCTGGGGGCATCAGTCACTACTAATTTAATTACAGTTAAACGATTCTCTGTTGCCTTGAATGAACACTGTTAGTGTTGGGGAAAGTTACTTTTAAAAGTAACGCTTTACAATATTGCATTACTCCATGACTAATTGCAATACTCAGTAATGTATTACGTTACTTTTGCGTTCTTTTTGGGCTTGCTTATTTGTTTTTTAATTACCAAAAAAAAAAAAATTATATTTTTGGCAGCTGTAAAGACCCTTTCACACCAGTGTTGCCAATTGGGCTACTTTACCACTGTCGCCATGGGTTGCTTTCGATGTCCGCGGGTTGAAGCGTGCCCAATAATGTCATATTTAGCCCCTGAAATGCAAATTTACCAGGGGAACCCCGACAAAAAACATGCGTTTTATCGCCCCGAACGTGGACTCCCCCCCCCTTAAAATGCGAATGGACTAGTTTTGAGTAGCAATTGGGCAGGTTTTGTTGTGAAAACCTGGCAACCCTGTTTCACATCAAAAGTAAAATAAATAAGAAGGAAGCGCCTCTGATTATGAACCTCACTCCCCATTTCTCTCACTATGGGGATAGGAGAGGTGTCAGCGAATAAATGGGAAAACANGGTTGCTTTCGATGTCCGCGGGTTGAAGCGTGCCCAATAATGTCATATTTAGCCCCTGAAATGCAAATTTACCAGGGGAACCCCGACAAAAAACATGCATTTTATCCCACCGAACGTGGACTCCCCCCCCCCTTAAAATGCGAATGGGCTAGTTTTGAGTAGCAATTGGGCAGGTTTTGTTGTGAAAACCTGGCAACCCTGTTTCACATCAAAAGTAAAAAAAATAAATAAGAAGGAAGCGCCTCTGATTATGAACCTCACTCCCCATTTCTCTCACTATGGGGATAGGAGAGGTGTCAGCGAATAAATGGGAAAACAAAGTGACTTGCGTTACTTGATGCATTACTTCACTACTTGTTTGAGAAACGTAATCTGATTACATAACCCGCATTACTTGTAATGCATTACTCCCAGCACTGGCCACTTTCATTGAACATGCACAGCTGCTGGTCACTTTGTTGCTGTCCATTATTGTACGTGTGGATGTGTATGTGTACATTAACTTGCCTCTCTCTGCAGATTTGAGAAGTTCCTCATAGTACTCCTTACAAGCCAGAACCTCTTTTTCCAGCTGGGCGCAGTCAGCCACAGTGAAAACCTCAGATTCTTCGCTATCCCTCAGGAAGTCCTCAAAGTGGGACTGCAGGCTGCTCAGCACCTGCTCATGATCACCTGGCAATAGAGTCTTGATCTAGGGAGGGAAATTAACATTTTATTATAAGCTCCCTAGATTTTAAAACAATCTCAGGGGATGCAAAAACAAAGATTTGTACCGAGGCAACAGTGCTTTTGCGGATGGCGCGGATGTCAGTCATCAAATAGTGCCAGGACACAACGCTCTTCATGTTAATGTGAGAGTGATGCCACAGAGCCAGAACATTCTGATACAGCTGCTCAATCCTGGTGGAGTGAGAGAAAGAGGATCAAGCATACTATTGCTACTTTTGACTTTAAAATGAAACAATAACATGACTGTCAGATTGTCCTCACCTGCTTGCCATTTCAGTGGCCTCCTTGTTGGGTGGTGGTACACTAAAGCAGACTGAAGGTACCATGGCCTCATTTCCGGACGGACTAATCACTTTCCACTTTGCCCTGTGAGAGTTGCCCACTAGAACACACTCATCTTCTTTGCTAATGGTGATCTGAGGAGAGAGGGTTCAGAAAATGAATTTTGGCAAACACTGCTGTAAATATGGAGGCAGAAGTCGTAGCGTGGTGTACGTACCTCTATCTGGCGGTAGTCGCAGATGGCTTTGACGGGTATGGAAGTTCTGACGGGGTTCTCTGGATTGCGGGCCTTGAGCTGAACAACGGACTTTGCCCGTCCCACTAACCCACCCACTGTGCTGCTGTATTTCAAGAGCTGTTCTTTCTCATCCTGTGAAGAAACATCAGCCCTGCCTCAGTCATGCACATACATCTATACTTTAAAACAGAAATTTCATGAATCGACTGTGAGGAAGTGAACTAACCATGGACTCTTGAATTAGATCCTCCAGCCGATGTAAACTGCTGCTTCGGTCGCAGCTGTACTTTCTGTGGATGGCATCTTGGAGGTTCTTAAGGTAATCCAATGACTCTTTGGCATCGCTGAAAAACTACACAGGGAGTAGCAGCATACCTGTAAGTCTGACATGAACCGTTACAAATCATACAAATCTGTCATGCTGAAAACAGCTGTGTAACTCACGTCAAAGTAGACAGCGTTCTCTTTCAGATGTTGCTCCACACAGTGACAGAGCTGCAGTATCCAGCTCCACTGCGTCTGCATGGCTGCTCTGTATGCCTGAGTAATGCACAGGTGGAAACAGAGTTAGAGGGAACATCCATTTTTATTTTACTTTACTTTATTGTATTTTACTATTTTATTTTATTTTATCTTATCTTTTTTTCTTCCATGGAACAATAAAGACAATTATTTACATTGCACTTTTCCAAACAATGAACTTCAATGAGGATGGAAATGGTCAAGCTCCATAAAGACGTAAAGCACTATGAAGATATCATAAAGTAGTCCATATGTTTGGCGCTGTATATTCTAATATGGCCCACAATGATGGCAAGTTTAAATATGTGCAGAACAGAAGGGAAGATTATTAGTAAAAACTGATTTCAGAAGAATTATAAAGCATAAGATGTTTGCCTAACCCTAACTACTTTCCTGATACTTGATAAAAAAAACAAACAAACAAAAAAAACAGCTTGAGCATTCTGCTAAAATTTTCCTATTGTGTTTTACTTACAGGTTTGAAGCAACATAAATGTAAAAAATCTAAATATGACAGAATGTTTGACTGCACTATTTCTTAAACCAGAGTTTCATGTCCTTTTATGTCTTATTAATGAAAAATATGTGGTTTCAAGTTTAGATGGAAAATAAATATTAGTTTTAAATAGAGTCTAGTGCAGTGATGTACCTCGATGGTCAATCTGGCAGGATGGTTCTCCAGTAGGAGGCTCTCTGCCTTCTCCTGTACTAACTTGATCACCTCCTCCTTGTCATCTAGTTCTCTCATGAGATCCTGTGGAAAGACATGGGCATATGAAGACGCTCCTGGCACAGGTATCTAGCTTCCTTTTCAAAAACCTGCACCTCAACATGTCAAGGCAAGTGAAGGCAATGCTATACTCCTGTGATAAACACAAAATCTTGATCATGATGGATGTTTATGGTGCCACCACATCTAAAAGCGGTCTTTACCGCTCCAATAGAAGAGGATATGTTAACTGCAGGTGCTGGTTAAGTTATTTTCTAGTGGTTCAGTATAATTACTCTATTGGTGGATTTTCATATTGCTAGAATGAAGCCTGTTTAAAACAGCTAATCCATTCCGTGTTGAGTGATATATATATATCAAAGTTTTGGTTGTAAATATAATAATAACTTAAATAATCACCCCATTTTAAAATCACTGGGTTATTTACAGTGTTGCCAAAAAATATATCACTGAGCCCTTTTAGACTGAGTAAAACATTCGTTTGATGTGGGTTGAATGGACTTACTGCATGATAATCTCTCTTCCTTGAAATGTTACTGTTTCGCTCACTCCAGTCAAAAGCCACTTCCTCTTCCTCCTTCTCATTGAGCCAGATCAACTCCTGAGTGGCACGGGACACAAAATCATACAGGCTGTCGAGGTGTTTCTGCCTGTTGTTGGAGCATTTCTGAAAACACAAAAGCACAAGAAACTGAGATACACAAATCTTACAGAACATGGGGTTTAAAAGCAGATCTTAACAAAGTTCCTTTACCAGCAGCCTCCCGTACTGGCTCTCTAACTTATTCAGCTTCTCAGAGTAACTCAGCTTCAGTGGTTGGGTCATCTGAATCTGTGGGATTGACACGGTAAGTTAGACACATTTGTGTTTATATTTCTTAAGACAATTACTCGTTGGAATACATATCATTTAAAGTAATAGCTCAGCCATACTTAATTTAGATTTTTTTGTACAGATTTTCAGCAAATAATGGTTTACATTTAGCTTCAAATTTAGTTATGTATGAACAAAACTGTATTTAGCACTCCAAACATATTTTGGGTTTATTATGAGCAATTCACAATTATTTATTAGGGATGTAATAATATTATTAATATCAAATAGATTACAGCATTTCACTACATTTGTAGTAAGATTTGTAGGACTGTTTTCACTGAAGCTGGAGATTTCCATCAAAATAAAAGCTCTACTGCTGCTTCAGTCAAAATAAAAGCTTACAAGTGCAGGATGAATTGCTGACAGCTAGCGGTTTAAATGGGTAACGTTACTGGAGTCCACATTCAAAATATCTCTTTCAAGTGGAGAAGTTAGGAAAGAAGCAATGTAATGTCCCTGCTGTAGTGTAAAGCAAAAATAATATACCTATGAAATATTCATTTTCATTTACTTTACAGTGCATTTGTTTTACAATATATGGCTATTGCTGTCATGGGAATAACAATAATAAAAAAAAATGTATTATTATTATTAGTATTATTACTATATTCTAATTTGTTTGGCTTCTAAAACAGCAGTGTGAATGTAATTTAGACTGAGACAGTATATCACAACTAAACAGAGGGTTAAGTCCCCTCTACAGTTCAAGTCAAAAAAATTTCCAAGTTTTCATTTGTCTTTTTTTTTTTAAATAGTGCAATAGATATTTTATCGTGGACTTCATATCGCGATATTATTGTATCGTGAGATTTTGATATTGTTACATCCCTATATATAGATATTTAATTAAAAATATGTAATGATGTGTATTACCTCACTCATTTTGGCTTCTTTAATGCTCATCTGGAATTCTTCGATGGCTTTGTGAAAATCTTTATGATTCGCTAAATTTGATTCAACACTTGGTAGATCAGATCCCCATTCTGCTTGATCAAGCTGAACCTTTCAGAGACAAAAAGATCAGAACAAAACCATCAGATAACCTCACCTCCAAAAAAAAAAAAAAAAAACATTTCAGAAAACTTACATTTAAACTTATATTTTTTACTATAAACTTCTGTACATTTTTCTAAAAAAAAAACCTTAATTCTGTAAAATAACAATTTAAATATCTGTTTGCATCATGACCACAATCATCATGCTTGGCCTTTTCAATGATTAAAACAATGTAGAAAACAAGAACGTTTGTCCAAAATGTAAGACATAAATACAGATGACAAGTGGATTAAAACACTAATTAAGAATGACTTTTGCAGTGCAATAAAGGAAACATACCTGCATTTCCTCAACCCAGTTAAGCAGATCCTGCACAAACTTCATATTAACCTCATCCTCTGTCAAGTTTGGATCCATAAATGAGGATTTGAGCATGGGCTTGCGAATCTGCATGTGTTTGAGCTGCTGAAGGACCCCAGGCTCCATGCCGCCTCCTCCTCCTCCTCCTCCTCCTCTACCGCTGAGGTAAGTCTGGACCGAAGCAGGCTGCATGCTGGGCGTCATGGCTGGGCTCATCGCAGGGCTGCCGCCCGACGTGACCAGGCCAGGGGTGAGCGCAGGAGACAGTCCGGCATTGAAGTTTTGGGAAAAGTTTGAGTTCAAACTCTGCGTGATGCCAGAGATCATCATCTTGGTTTGTTCTGAGGTCAGCGTGCGTCCTTTGCTGTAGATGCTGGAACACTCGGTTCTCAAAGCCAACAGGTCGTCACGGAGCTTCGATACCCTGAGGACCAAAGAGATCAAGGAAATTTGAGGGGTTAAAAACAATGCAGGTTTGCACTGCATTTTAAGAATGCTTCAATGATTTACTCTCTTTAATAATAAAGTTCAGTCAACGACTTTCTGACCTTTGAACGAGCTGATCGGCCAAGTAGAATTTTCCATCCAGTAAAAGCTGAATATCCACCACTTGCTGCCTCAATAAATTCTCACACTCCAGAAGGTAACCAGCGATCTCTGCTTCATTCTGGAACTGGATTCCTGATTCCAACCGTTTGGCATCCTACAGGAAATATTTCATTAACATTTTCAGTGGAATACGGTCTTGTTTTCCAGTAAACACTACAATATTTACTTGAGAGGTAAACATTATTTTAAAAAATTAGATTTATTTATTTATTTATTTTTTAATTTCACTGAATTGCTCAGTTTTGTTTTTACACCAAGAACAAAAAGCAACAATAAAAGCAAGAAGCAATAAAGCAAGAACGAAATGAAATCTGACAATTACTGGAGATTAAGACAAAATTCTAATTAGGAACTCACCGACTGCAGAGCCGTCCGTGCTAACGCCAATTTGTCCTCTCCGGCTATGCAGTCGCGCTGAACTCTGTTTGCAATCTGCTGCAGCATTTCAAGTCTATGAAAACAAAAGACAGGTACAGTCAAACATCAGGGCACAGAATTTTGAAAAGGAAACCACAAAGCACGTCTAATGCTCTCTCTGAAGCCTGTTTGGCTCTCTCACCTGGGTCCATACACAGAGTAGTTATTGAGATAAAGCGGTGTGCTGGACAGAGGCTCGTGAGCTCCGGAGAGCAGGTTTTCAGCCGAGCCCAGGCTGGTCAGAGTGCTGTCACTCACTGATGAGGTGCTACTGCAGTACACCAGGTTGCTGTTCATCATAACAGACTAACACTATCTTTGGCCGACCCAGAGAATGGCGTTTACCACCCCTCCATCAGCAGCAGAGAGCCCACCGGCCATCTACAGTCCCAGACACGCGCGTGCAACCCTTCTGACCGCACCTGCTTCCAGCCACTGCTATTTATAGGCTCATATTGGTGGCAGAAAAGCCAGCCCACAGTAACATCAGCCCCAGGTAAAACACTGAGCGTTGCTTTTAACGTGAGACAGATGATCCAGCACAGGTTCAGACAGTTAGGCTGAGAGAGACGGGGGTGTGTCGACCTACACCACACATTCCTCTCCCTCCTTAACAGTCATTTAACCATGTTACGGCAGTACTGTTATTATATAATCATGTGTGCATTAAAGTGCTAATAAATATCAAACGCATGAGTGATTTCCAACAACATGTTTTCACCTAAACATTATGAGTAACAAAACTGAGAACTGCACAGGTGTGACCGTCATATCTGTGCAGGAAACAAAACCAATCTCTGCTGCACAACCGGCGTACTGGCCAATCCAATAAATTTTATCTCGTAAGAATGGATTTATAAATGACTGACACAACAGTTGACTGTTTTTAGATTTACAGAACGCTCCTACTCCTACTGATCAGATATCAGATATAAATTGAACAGATATCCCCGCCCCCAAACTCACACTATTTGTTGTGCTCCATCGGTTGCTATATTGAACTGGTTGGGATGTTCAAACAAACAGAGCAGTGTTTTGACAGCAGCACAGTGTTTATACTTTTTAGGAAAATGGTATATAACAAGCTGGTCTGCAGAGAATCCATCACTAGCATTCACGTTCATCTCAATGGCAGTTGCTTGGCTGGTGCAGGGCTGCCTACATTGAAATCTGGCTAAAATTAAATGATTACATGAAAAAAATCATTAATTATGCTAAAATGGCCAACTTTGATTCCTTTGACCTAAATGTGTCACTGTACATTTGGATGAAATATTAACTAATTTTTTTAGTGGACAATTTTAAATTATTACACATTTTGTATTCAAATCACTTCCATGGACCATTTGAGCTTATTTACAAACATGATTCAAACTTTCATTAAAAACAAAACAAAACACCTTAAACACTAATGCTCTCATGCTCTTATTTAATGCCACAAGTCACTAGATAAAGGATGACTTTAAAACTAACCTTAAGACCTTGTTAAGACTTGAGGAAATTCAAATAACATAATTTAAAAATCATTAAAATATTCATCATGTTGCTTAACTTTATATCGTCTGCAAAATTGCAGCAAAATATTATGAATATTCTGCATACAAAAGAACATAAAGATACCAAAAAATCACTTTAATAATCAATAATCACAATTTAAAATTCAACATCACAAAAGTGTTGAACCTAATATATGTAGAAACAGTGTGAAAAAATATTCTAAAAAAGAAAGAAAAAAAAACTCTAAAAACCTCAACATTCAAATGTGGTATTGTTGCCGGTCTGACATGATACCAAGAAATTATTAAAAATGTAAATGTCAAAAATGTCAAGTAGATCCTAAGTGAATTTCTCAGTGGAATGCATGTCATCCACACCCATATTCTTTCATTAAGAAATAGCGATGGAGAGATAGCATGTGTAAATCATCTCATACCTGTCCACTTCAGGCCTCAGGCTCTTCTCTCTCTCCAGCATGGCCACGATCAGCTTGCCCCATTCCTTCTCCACATCATTCGGATGGTACCCTTGAGGGAGCTGGATGCGACCAAACTCTATCCACCCCTACAGCCCAACACACAGCAGAGTTTAAGACATCTCTTCAAATGTCACGTAAATGTACGATCAATAAAATAAACGAAAGATACAAACCTCTAGCATTTTGTAGAGATGCTTGATTTTGGTCTTTTCATTTTCTTTTGGTGGTATTTCATTCTCTTTAAACTGTAGATACTGAGTATAAAGTGCCTGTAATGTTAAAAAGGAAGGGTTAGTTACGACAAACCAAAGCAAAGCGATTTCTATCCATCAGACCGACAACACAGCCATTCGAGTTATGAGTGCAGTTGTACTCTATGCTTCTGCTCAAGGAGAAAGATGGAGCTGCTCTTCAAGTCTTTAAAGAGGCTTTAATAGTTTTTACGAGTGGGACGCTACCTATTTGCCGTGGAAATCCTCTGAGCCAGTATCGCTGATTTGCCTCAAGCTCCAATACACTAAGAAATGCCTATGCTAATGTTAGCGATTATCAGAGTCTCAGCAGCTGCTGATCCCTGAAAAAACACATCTGTAAATGTCTGATATCTGACAAATTATTACTTCAGATATATCTGTCATTTCATAAATCAAAATGTAAAATAGGCCCAGAAATAGTTCACCTCAAAACTCCCCCACATGTCTCTTTAAACCTTGCATGTGCACTTTTTCTTTTCTTTTTTTTTTAACACTAATGTACATTTACATGCAATTTACATTATTTACATAATTTCATGAAAAAAAAAAAGTACATTCTTAAAAGTATCAAGCAAACACGAGGAATCTCACCTTAAGTTCCACAGGATTGCTGGGGAAATTTCTGTCTGACATAACAGTCACATTGTGTTTGATCCACTGGCTGAGGTACTTCACCATGTTCTGGTATTCCACCCATTTAATGTCCACATCCTGTGTCAGGAACACCAATCAACTTTTGTTCAAGATCTGTATATTTCACTTTAACTCTAAGAAAAATGTAAACACAGTCACGCTTCACCAATATGTCATTTCTTGGCTTTCTAGTTCTTCCTTCATATTGTACTCATTTGTTCATTTACTCAAGAATTGCTAGCATGTTGGATTCAAGGTCAATGTGTCTTAAATGCTAACCAGCAGGCACACCGTGCACTCTTCCTCAAGCAGAATTAGCCAGTGTTCTGGGAACGATTCCAAAGAATCAACAAAATCCTTAGAAGCTTCCAACTTAGTTTAATTTCCTGCATAACAAAACTCCAGCTCTTCCAAGAAACACAGAATGCTGATGTAATGTGAAAATGTAGACACAAAGTTTATTTGTATAGACCAAGCAAATTTACCAGCCCACCCAGCTTAGACCAGACCGGAGTAGGTCAGGTAGCGAATATCATCCTTGAGATGTTTATGTACTTTAGTATCCTCAGAGAAGAGTCATGGCTGAAATCAGCATATTTTTGTGCTTCAGTCACAGACAGGTGATAGACACAGAGGTCAAGAACTATATATACTTCACTAGAGCTCACATTTTACATAGAAGATTGCTTTTTGCACTGTGAAAAAGAGTGTGCTTAATTGTATCACATACGTATTTGAAGTGTACTTGCAGATAATACAATGTTAATCAAATAAAAAGAAACTTAAATGAAGAGAGCAATTTAATGTCTATGTTTTGTAACACA